>PVIY010034427.1:0-27138 GCA_004026745.1 Myrmecophaga tridactyla
TTCCATATATTCTACTTGTTTCTTGACAAGGTAGATAAAAGGAGCATCAGACATGAGGTTTTCACAATCACACAGTCACATTGTGACAGCTATATCATTATTCAATCATCCTCAAGAAACATGGCTACTGAAACACAGCTCTACATTTTCAGGCAGTTCTCTCCAGCCTCTCCATTACATCTTGAATAACAAGATGATATCTACTTAATGTATAAGAATAACCTCCAGGACAACCTCTTGACTCTGTTTGGAATCTCTCAGCCATTGACACTTTGTCTCATTTCACTCTTCCCCCTTTTGGTCAAGAAGGTTTTCTCAATCTCTTGATGCTAAGTCTCAGCTCATTCTAGGGTTTTTCTCAATCTCTTGATGCTGAGTCTCAGCTCATTCTAGGATTTCTGTCCCACATTGCAAGGAAGGTCCACACCCCTGGGAGTCATGTACCACGTAGCCAGGGGGAGGGCGGTGAGATTGCTTGTTGTGTTGGCTGGAGAGAGAGGCCACATCTGAGCAACAAAAAAGGCTCTCTTGGGAGTGACTCTTAGGCCTAAATTTTAAGTAGACTTGACCTATCCTTTGTGGGGTTAAGTTTCATATGAATAAACCCCAAGACTGGGGGCTCAGTCTATAACTTTGGTTGTCCACACTGCTTGTGAGAATATCAAGAATTCAACTTGGGGAAGTTGCATTTCTCCCCGTTCTCACCATTCCCCAAAGGGGGCTTTGCAAAATACTTTTCCACTCACTGATAAAAGCACTCTGGGATTCATTGGGGCATCACTCTGGACAAACCAACAAAATATCATGTCCTACCTGAGATTCCAAGTATTTATGGTGTTCAATCAAACTATCTACATAAGTTATATTAGGAAATGCACTAGTCAAAATATAAATTTTGTAACAAACATAAAAAG
Organism: Myrmecophaga tridactyla; assembly: GCA_004026745.1. NCBI lineage: Eukaryota > Metazoa > Chordata > Mammalia > Pilosa > Myrmecophagidae > Myrmecophaga > Myrmecophaga tridactyla. The sequence continues at coordinate 915 of PVIY010034427.1, forward strand.
ACTTTTTTTAAAGGCTTTGCTTGGTATGTTTACTTTCTGGTCTTTATTGGTGTGTTCTGGATTTTTATCCACTTCTGTTGGATGGGCCATCATTTCCTGTTTCTTTGTTTGCCATGTACTCTTTTGTTTCACACAGTACATTTTAATATTTAACAATGTTAACTCTGGGATTTATTCCCTGAGATGTCTGTCTTTTGATTTGTAACCAGCTGGGGACAAGACAGAGATTTTCTTTAGGTTCATGTATCCTACCAGGGAGGTCTGCCCGAGGTGAATGCTGGGTGTAGGGTCTTCTCTCTTTTTATGGGCCTGTGTGCTGTCCTGAGCTTTTGTTTATTAGTTGTTTTGGAGCAACTCCCTTTACAGGAGTTTGGTTGTCCCCTCTGGTTCCAAGGATACAGTCCTTCCTCTCCAAAGTGTTTGAAGTTGGCAAGCCTCTGCCCTAGATTATCTGCTTCTATAGTTTCTAACACTTTTCGTTGCCTCAAGCTGCTTTTGCTTAGAGGACAAATTCTTGGAGGAGAAACATACAGAACAGTACTTTTCCAAGTCAATCTTTCCTAGCCACAGAGTGGCCCAGAGTGTCCTGGAATGGGCATCAGGAAGGATGCCAAGAGCTTCTGCCAGAGCCCCCCACAGATGAGATTTATTGGCCTGCCTAGCCAAGTTGGCTTTTCAACTAACTGCCCCCCACAACCCTGAGGAAGCATTGTGTCTTTAATTCTCTCCTGTCACATCTTTCTTCCTGGGCAGGTTCAAACAGTGGATGCTGCTGCCTTTGTCCGTGGTAGGTTGAAATAATCTGAGATCGCTAATAAAAAGCTGTGATCAGTGAATTGCTGTGTCCCCCTTAGTCTTGGGGAAGAGAATTTTTATATTCCTTTCTGTCACCAGTGAGCTATTCAGGGGCTGGACCTCATGTCATCCCTTATGAGACTGTGGGATGGGTGCCTGTAGTTGCCATATGGAGAAAATAATTTACTCTTCTTTACTGTAATTTATCAGCTATTCTGCCCATTATTCCCTGGATGCTGTACAGTGTTCTGCTGGTCACAGGAGTTTCAAATAGCTCTTTCTGACAGTTTCTGCCTGTTGAATAGTTGTTCTGGTGGAAAAACTGAGTCCTGAAGCTCCCTACTCTGCCATCTCCCTGCAACTCTCTCTCTTTTTCTTTTTGATTTAGTTTAGGTAGATATGTTTCTTTCTTGAATTTGTTCATTTCATCCAAGTTATCTAATTTGTTAGCATCAGTTGTTCCTTCCAAGTCCCTTAAAATTATGTTTCATTTTCATATACTGAAATATAATTTTAGTGAACTGCTTAGTGTTTCAATGTTCAGGTCTATGAATTTTTACAAACAAAAAGACCCATGTAACCAAGACCCTATGAAGTTATGGAACATTTTCATCATCCTAGAAAGTTTCCTCATGCCTTTTTGCAGTCTTTTCCTTTCCCTATTCCCAGGAGAAGCATTTTGATTTCTATCACCATAGATTTGATTTTGCCTATTATGAACTAAATGTAAATGAAATAATAAGTTGTGTACTCTTTTGTGCCTTGCTCTTTTTGATGAATATGAAGTTTTTGAATTTTATCTGTGCTGCATGTATCGGATTGTTCCTTTTTATTATTAAATAGTATTCTATTATTTATAAATTTTCCAGTTGATCCTTATGTTATTTCTATTTTAGCTTTTATGAACTGAATTCTATATGAGCCATATGTCTCCAAGAGTTTTTAACATGTGTAACTGCCTACGTGTAAAATTGTTGGGTTAAAAGTTAGATGCATTTCCTTAAACAGTTTTATTCACACCATGCAATCCACCCAAAGCATACAATCAATGGCTGTCAGCATCATCATGGAGTTGTGCATTCATCACCATGATCTCTTTGAGAACATTCTCACTGCCCCCAAAAGAAAAATCCCATACTCCTCATACTCTCCTGTTATTGAAGCATCATTGATATATTACTTTTGTTACAATTTATGAAAGAATATTATATTACTGTTAACAAAATCCATAGTTTGCAACTTTCCCATACACCACCCTATATTAACACCTTATGATAGTGAAGTACATTTGTTCTAATTCATGTAAGAATATTCTTATATTGTACAATTATCTATAGTCATCATCCATGATAGGTTTCACTATGTCATACAGTACCATATTTTATCCTCTGGCTTTCCTTCTTGTGATATATATGTGATCTTAAACTTCCCATTTCAACCACAATCACTTGCACAATCAGAGTTATTAGTTATGCTCACAATAATATGCTTCCATCACCTCTATCCATTTCCAATAATTTCCAATCACCCTTGTTAAGAAGTCTGTACAAACTAATCACCACGTCCCCATTCTCTACACTCACTCTATCTCCTGGTAATCTGTACTCTAGACTTTAAATACAAGAGTTTTCTCATTATCATTAGTTCATATTAGTGAGACAATATAAAATTTTCCTTTTGAGTCTGGCTTATTTCACTCTACATAATGTCCCCAAGGCTCATCATGTTGTCGCATGCATCAGGACTCCATTCCTTCTTACAGCTGAATAATATTTCATTGTATGTATATGCCATATTTTCTTTATCCATTTATCAGTTGATGGATCTGTGGGTTGTTTCCATTTTTTTTGAAACTGTGAATAATGCCACTATGAGCATTAATGTGCAAATATTTGTTTAAGTCCCTGCTTTCAGTTCTTCTGGGTTTATATCTAGTAGTGTGATTTCAAGATAATATGGCAATTCTATAGTTAGCTTCCTGAGGGATCACCAAAATCTTCCACAGTAGCTGCACCATTGTACATTCCCACCATCAGTGAGTAAGTGTTCCTATTTCTCCATATCTTCTCCAACATTTGTCGTTTTCTGTTTTTTTTTCACAGTGGCCATTCTAGTAGGTGTGAAATAATATCTTATTATGATTTTGATTTCCCTTATAGTTAGTGATTTTGAGCATCTTTTCATGGCGTCTTTTTAGCCATGTTTGGAAAAGTGTCTATTCAAGTCTCTTGCCCATTAAAAAATTGCTTTCTGGTTGTTGATTGTTGAATGGTAGGATTACTTTATTATACCCTTACTGGACATGTGATTTCTAAATATTTTCTCCTATTAAGGATGTCTTTTCACTTTTGTGACAAAGTCCTTTGAAGCACAAAAGTAATTTTGAGGAGTTCCCACTTATCTATTTCTTCTTTCACTAATTGTACTTTGGGTGTAAAGTTTCAGAAATCATTGCCTAGCAGAAGATCTTGATGATGCTTCCCTACATTTTCTTCCAGGAGTTTTGTGATCCTAGTCTTTCTGTTTAGGTCTTTGATGCATTTTGAGTAATTTTTGTATAAGAAGTGACGAGTCCTCTTTCATTCTTTTACATATGGATATCCAATTCTCCCAACACCATTTGTTGAGGAGATTGTTCCCTCCCAGTTGAGTGGAATTGTCGGCCTTGACAAAAGTCAGTTTGACCATAGGTATGAGGGTCTATTTTTTAAACTTTCTCTTTGGCTGAGAGTTCCTTTCCCGTGTTCCTTCTCCAAAAATATTGATTTGATCTGTTCTGTTTGTTTTTCATTTGTCTCCATATATTTTTAACACTCCTTTTATTATCTCTAGCTGCTTTTACCTGAAGGTCTAATTCTGGGAGTTTGTCCCCTGGAGAGGATCTTTCCAAGTCAGTTTTTCCCAAAATGCCCCGGGTTTGACACCTAGATGGATGCCAGTCTTCTTTATGACAGTCCATGTAACTGTGCCTTCCTGGTGCGCTCACCAGATGGTGCTCTTCAGCCAACTCTTCCCTGAAGTCCTAAGGTGATACTCTGCCTTTACTTCTCAACCAACTCTGTCCCTGCCATGGGCATAGTTGAGACAGAGACTATGAACAGCTTTTGGCCAGAGCAGGTAGAAACTGTTGCTCAGATCTCAGACCCTGCCATCTCAATTCTCTAATCAACAGAAGCAAACGGTGCTGGGCTGAGTCTCCCCTCATTTTCTTGGGGAAGAGCCACCCCTCGCTCAATTGTTTGCTGCCTCCCAAAGATGTTACTGTGTCCTCTCTGTCAGCCCCACTTCTGTCCCTGCTGGGGGCATGGTTGAAACAGAGGCTACAGGCTGTTTTTTTTTTTTGTTCTGGGTGGGTTGAGACTGTAGCTGTTCTTGGGGCTGGAATCCAGCAGTCGGAATTCTCTAATCAAAAGTTGCAATCAGTGCCTGACTCTGTTCCCTGCCCTCTATTCTTGGGAAAGAGGTCTATTTCTAGCCAGGGAGTGGCTCCCAAGTTGGACTGCCACACCAGTGGGGGATGGACACCAGCCTCTGCAGACTAGGAAGATCTGCTCACATTTTTGAGATCCCTCTCTCCAGGATATTCTCCCCTGTATCCTTGTCCTCACGAGACCACTGATCCGATGTCTACCCCCCTCAATTGGTTTGGTTTTCCAAAATTTTATATAAATGGAATCATAAAGTATATACCTTGCTTTTTTGGGGTTTTTCACTCAAAATAAATATTTTGAGATTTGTTTATGTTGTTAATGTGTCAGTAGTTCATTCTTTTTTGTTGCTGAGTGGCATTCTATTTCATGGCTATATCACAATTTGTTTACCTTTTCACCTACTGTGGTAGTTAGATTCAGTTGTCAACTTGGCCAGGTGAAGGCACCTAATTTTGTTGCTGTGGATATGAGCCAATGGTACGTGAACCTCATCTGTTGCTCATTACATCTGCAGTTGGCTAGAAGGTGTGCCTGCTGCAATGAATGATGTTTGACTTAATTGTCTGGTGCTTAAATGAGAGAGCACAACATAGCACAGCCCAAGCAGCTCAGCATACCTCATCTCAGCACTCACAGCTTAGCCCAGGCCTTTGGAGATGCAGAAAGAAATCACCCCAGGGAAAGTTCTTGGAGCCCAGAGGCCTGGAAAGAAGGCCAGCAGAGATCACCCTGTGCCTTCCCACGAAAGAAAGAACCTCAGTTGAAAGTTAGCCGCCTTTCCTCTGAAGAACTAATGAAATAAATCCCCTTTTATTAAAATCCAATCTGTCTCTGGTGTGTTGCATTCCAGCAGCTAGCAAACTACAATACCTACTGATGGATTTTTTTGGCTGTTTCTAGTTTCTAGCTATTACAAATACAGTCTCTATGAATATTTATGTACTAGTCTTTCTATAGAGATATGCTTTCATTTATCTAGGTGTTCTAGTTTGCTAGCTGCTGGAATGCAATATACCAGAAACAGAATGGCTTTTAAAAAGGGGAATTTAATAAGTTGCTAGTTTACAGTTCTAAGGCTGAGAAAATGTCCCAATTAAAACAAGTCAATAGAAATGTCCAATTGAAGGCATCCAGGGAAAGATACTTTGGTTCAGGAAGGCCGATGAAGTTCAGGGTTTCTCTCTCAAGTGAGAAGGCACATGGTGAACACAGTCAGAGTTTCTCTCTCATCTGGAAGGGCACATGGTGAACACGGTCAGGGTTACTCTCGCAGCTGGAAAGGAATATGGTGAACACAGCATCATCTGCTAGTTTTCTCGTCTGGCTTCTTGTTTCATGAAGCTCCCTGGGAGGCATTTTCCTTCTTCATTTCCCAAGGTCACTGGCTGGTGGACTCTGTTTCATGCTGCTGCAGCACATTCTCTGCTCTCCCCAAATCTCCTTCATTCTCCAGAATGTTTCCTCTTTTATAGGACTCCAGAAATTTATCAAGACCCACCCAAATGGGTGGAAACATGTCATCACCTAATCCAGTTTAACAACCACTCTTGATTAAATCAAATCTCCAGGGAGATGATCTGATTATAGCTTCAAACATGTAGTATTGAATAGGGATTATTCTACCTTTATGAAATGGGATTCTGATTAAAACATGACTTTTCTAGGGTACATACATCCTTTCAAACCAGCACACCAGGGTAAATATTTAGGAGTGCTGGGTTGCATAGTAGGTGTATGTTTATCAGTTTAAGAAACTGCCCAACCTATTTCCAAATTGGCCACTCCATTTTATATTTCCACTTGCAGATTGGAATGAATCCAATCATTCCATTGCAGGATGATAGTTCAAATTCCTCCACAGCCTTGCCAGTACCTGGTGTGTTCAGTTTTTAATTTTAGACATTGTAAAAGTGTGTGATAGTCATATTTCATTATAGTTTTAATTTATAGTTCGTAATGATGAATGAAGTTGGATTTCTTTTCATGTGTTATTTGCCATCCATATGTCTTCTGTGGTTTAATACTGGTTTAAATTTCTTTGCCATTTAAAAATTTGGGTTCTTTGTTTTATTGTTGTGTTTTGATTATTGTTTATACATTCTGCATAGTTCTTTATCAGATATGTGATTTGCAAATATTTTCTTTTAATGTGTTGCTTGTCTTTTGATTTCCTTAATAATTTCTTTTCAGAGAGCAGAACTAAATTTTGAGAAAGTACAATTAACTAAGTTTTCTTTATGGATCAGCACTTTGGATTCATATCTAAGAAATCTTTCCCTAATCATAGGTCAAAAGATTTTCTCTTTTCTTTACTTCTAGATGTTTTATAGGTTTACATTTTAAATTTATGATTCATTTTAAAGATGTGAGGTATGGGTTGAGATTTCTTTTCTTTTTTTTCTTTCTTTCTTTTTTGCACAGGGATAGTCAATTATAGCACCATTGTTAAAAGATTATCCTTTCTCCACTGCTTTACCTTTGTGCTTTTGTTGCAAATCAAATGGCATCTGTGTGTGGATAAATTTATGGACTATTCTGTTTAATTATTTTATTTGGCGATCTTTGTTCCCATATTATACTGCTTTGATTACAATAGCTTAATAATAAATCTTGAAATTGGATGATGTAAGTCTCCTAATTTTGTTCTTTTTAAAAGTTTGTTTGGCTATATTCTTATTTCTCATCTGTACCATACAATGGGTTGATTTAAACAACAGAAATTTATTTTGCAAGCCTCAACATTTGTTTTTCTGTATTTTATATTTCAAGATCATTATTATTTGTAGTTTCCTTTTGTTCAGCATTCAATGCTTCATTTAACTAAACGTATCTATGCTATTCACCCAACTGCAGTGCCCTTCTCTGCCCATTTCATGTGGTAATTTCTAATCACCTTGTAAATTCAGGTCTCACATCCTTCTGAGACTTGCTTGTGTCACATTATCCACACATTAGTAGGTCCCTTTCCTCTGTGCTTCCAAAGTACAAGGAGATATTTATATTTTTACTTTTATGCTATTACTTACTATTTATTTAAAATTATTGATTTTAAATAAAACTTTTTTATAGAAGTTGGAGTTTAGAAAGCAATCATGCATAAAACACAGGATTCCCATACACCACCCCACCACAAAGAACTTGCGGTTTGGAAAATTTGTTATAATTGATGACAGCACATTTTTATAATTGTGCTAATTTTTTTACAGTGGTTACCTTTGTTACAATTGAAAGATTATTGAAATTGTACTGTTATCTATCATTCATATACAATCTTATTATTGCCACCTTGTATTAGTACCATACTTTTGTTATCATTCATGAAAAAAGTTTTATACTTGTACTATTAACTATTGTCCATCACCTACAATAGAGTTCACAGTGTTGTTCAGTACTGTTTCATCTTTTATTTTTTTCCTAATAAAATATGTATCTTAAAGTTTCTCCTTTTAACTGCATTCATCCCTATAGTTCAGTGCTGTTGATTACACTCACAATAATGTGTTACCATCACCACGATCCATTTCTGAACCTTTTCCATCAACCTGAATAGAAATTCTGTACAGGCTAAGCATCAACTCTACATTCTCTAACCCCAATCTATCTCCTGGTAATTTATATTGTAGATTCTAACTCTGGGTTTATTATTATAATTACTTCATGTTAGTGAGACTATACAATATTTGTTCTTTTGTGTCTGGCTTATTTCACTCAATATAATGTCCTCAAGGTTCATCCATGTTGTTGCAGGCATCAGGACTCCATTTCTTCCCACACATGAATCATATTACATTGGATGTTTATACCACATTCTGTTTACCCATTTATCAGTTGGTGGATGCTTGGGCTGTTGCCATCTTTTGGCAATTATGAATAACACCACTATGAACATGGGTGTGCAGATGTCTGCTCAAGCACATGTTTTCAGTTGATCTGGGTATATACCTAAGAGTGGGATTGCTGGATCCTGAGGAACCACAAAACTGTCTTCAACGGTGGCTGAACCATCCTACATGCCACCAGCAGCAAGTAAGTGTTCCTATTTCTCCACATCCTAACACCTGTAGCTTTCTGTTTTCATTTGTTTGTTTGTTTTATAATGACCGTTATAGCAGGTGTGAAATGATATTTTGTGGTTTTGATTTGCATTTCCCTAATAGCTAATGATGTTGAGCATCTTTTCATGTGCTTTTGAGCAATTTGTATGTCCTCTTTGAAAACATGTCTATTCAATTCTCTTGCCCATTTTTTAATTGGGTTGTTTGTCTTTTTATTGTTGAATTGTAGCATTTCTTTATTTATTCTGGGTGTTAAACCTGTATTGGAAATGTGGTTTCCAAATATTTTCTCCTATTCAGTAGGTTGTCTTCTTTTTTTGTGACAAGCCCTTTGAGACACAAAAGTTCTTAATTTAGGTGCAGTCCCATTTATCTATTTTGTTTTCTTTCATTGTTTGTGTTTTGGGTGTAACATTTAAGAAACCATGGCCTAACGGATGATCTGGAAGATGTTTCCCTACATTTTCATCTAAGAGTTTTATACTACTGGCTCTTATAATTAGGCCTTTGATCCATTTTGATTTAATTATTGTATAAGGTGTGAGAGAGGGGCCCTCCTTCATTCTTTTGTATATGATATTCGATTCTCCCAGTACCACTTGCTGAAGGTACTATACTTTTCCCAGTTGAGTTGTCAGCATTGTCAAAAAACAATTGACTATAAATATGAGGGTCTGTTTCTGAATTCTCAATTCAATTCCATTGATCAATATTTCTATCCTTCTGCCAGTAGCATGCTGTCTTGATCACTGTAGCTTTGTAATATACTTTAAAGACAGGAGGTAAGAGTCCTCCAACATCATTCTGCTTTTTCAAAATGTTTTTGGCACTCTAGTCCCCTTACTCTTCCAAATAAATTTAATGATTGGATTTTCCATTTCTGCAAAGTAGAAATGGAATTTAGATTGGGGTTGCAGTGATTCTGTAAATCAGTTTGACTAGAGTTGACATCTTAACTATATTTAGTCTTCCTGTGTGTGAACACAGAATGCCCTTCCATTTATTTAGGTCTTCTTTGATTGTCTTTTGCGATGTTCAGTAATTTTCTGTGTGTAGGATCTTTATATCCTTGGTTAAACGTATTTGTTGATATTTGATTATTTTAGTTGCTATTGTAAATGGTTTTTTTTCCCTTGAGATCCTCTTCAGATTGCTCATTATTTCTGTATTGAAACACTACTGATTTTTGTGGGTTGATTTTGCATTGCAAAATTTTGCTGAACTCATTTATTAGGTCTTGTAGATTTGTTGTAGATTTTTTTTGAGATTTATATATATGGGATCATGCCATATTCAAATAGTGAAAATTTTACTTCTTCTGTTCCAATTTGGATGCCTTTTATTTCCTTTTCATGCCTAACTGCCCTCTCTAGAACTTCCAGCATGATGCTGAATAATGGTGTCAGTTGGCATCCTTGTCTTTTCCCAGATCTTAGAGGGAAGAGCTGAGTATATATTAGCTGTGCATTTTTTATGTGTCTTTTATTTTGTTGAGGAAGTTTCCTTTTTTCCTAACTTTCAAAGTGATCTTAGCAAGAAAGCCTGTTGGATTTTGTTAGATGTAGGTCAATTGAGATGATCATGTGGTTTTCTCCCTTTCATTTTGTTAATGTGGCATATTTCATTAATTGATTTTCTTATGATGAACCACCCTGCATACCTTGGATCAAACTCAATTGATAATGGTGTATCATTCTTTTAATATGCTGTTGGATTCAATTTGCAAATATTTTGTTGAGAATCTATAATCATTAGAGGAATTAGTGTGTAATTTTCATGTCTCATAATATCTTTATCTGTCTTTGATATTAGGGTGATAATACTAGTTTAAAGTTCCCACATCCTCTTTTTTTTTTCTGGAAGTTTTTGAGGAGTATCAGTATTAATACTCCTTGGAAAGACTGGTGGAATTCACCTGTGAAGATTTTTTGGGGGGTTGAGAAATTTTTGATGACTTATTCAACCTCTTTATGGTAATTGGCCTGTTGAGGTTTTTTATTTTTTCTAGAGTCAATGTAGGTTATTTGTGTGTCTTTAGTAATATGTCCATTTCATCTAAGTTGTCTAATTTATTAGCATACAGTTGTTCATAGTATCCTTTTATGTTCCTTTTTATTTATGTGTGGCCTGTAATAATGTCCCCCCTCATTTCTGATTATATTTATTTGCATCTTCTTTTATCTTTTTCTGCTTAATTAAGGATTTGTCAATTTTATCAATCTTCTCAAAGAACCAACTTTTTTTATTCTCTCTATTTTTTTAATTCTCAATTTCATTTATTTATGTTCTAATCCTGTTATTTCTTTCCTACTGAGAGTTTTTGGATTAGTTTGCTGTTCTTTTTCTCATTCATCCAGGTATGCAGTTAGGTCTTTACTTTTTGTTCTTTTTCTTTTTTAATTTAAGTATTTAGAACTATAAATTTCCCTCTCAAGCACTGCCTTTGCTGTAGTCCATAAGTTTTGAGATGTTGTATTCCTGTTTTTATTCATCTCAAGATATTAACTGATTTCCCTTGCAATTTCTTCTATGACTCACTGATTGTTTGAAGTCTGTTATTGCACTTCCCTATATTTGTGAATTTTCCACTTCTCCACCTGTTATTAACTTTCAGCTTCATTCTTTTATGATCAAAGAAAATGCTTTGTATAATTCAGCTTTTCTAAATTTATTGAGACTTGTTTTGTGGACCCATCATGTGGTCTATCCTGGAGAATCCATGAGCACTTGAGAAGAATGTATATCCTGTTGTTTTGAGGTGCAGTGGTCTTATGTCTGCAAGGTTTAGTTCATTTATCATATTATTCAAGTTATCTGTTTCCTTATTAATCCTCTGTCTAGATTACTATCTATTGAAAAGAGTGCTGTATTTAAGTCTCAAACTATATTGTAGAGATGTCTATTTCTCCCTTCGTGTTTTCCACATATACTTGGGGTACCATAGTTAGGCGCTGTGGTAGTTGGGTTCAGTTGTCAATTTAGCCAGATGAAGGCACCTAGTTCTGTTGCTGTGGACATGAGCCAATGGTACATGAACCTCATCTGTTGCTCATTACATCTGCAGTCGGCTAAGAGGTGTGCCTGCTGCAATGAATGGTGTTTGATTTAATTGGCTGGTGCCTAAATGAGAGAGCTCAATGTAGCACAGCCCAAGTAGCTTTGCATACCTCATTTAAGCACTCGCAGCTCAGCCCAGGCCTTTGGAGATGCAGAAAGGAATCACCCTGGGGAAAGTCATTAGAACCCAGAGGCCTGGAGAGATGGCCAGCAGAGATCATTCTGTGCCTTCCCATGTAAGAAAGAACCTCAGATGAAAGTTAGCTGCCTTTCCTCTGAAGATCTAATGAAATAAATCCCCTTTTATTAAAGGCCGATCTGTCTCTGGGTGTTGCATTCTGGCAGCTAGCAAACTAGAACAGATTTGGTACTGGAGAATGGGGTGCTGCTGCAGTTTGCAAATACTAGATATGTTGGAATGGTTTTTTGGATGCCTAAGGGGAAGATTTTGGAGGAACTGTGAAAAGAATGATGGAGAAGTCCTGGAGTGCTTGAAGAGACTGTTGGTGTAAACAGAACCACTGCCAATCTGGACAAAGGGGAACACAAAAGGGACAAACTGGAGTTTGCAGAGTAGGAACCATGGAAGCTCAGGTCTGAAGCCAAGAAACCTTGGCTAGGAGAGTGGACTGACCCATACAAATGGAGAGGGTGAATTTACTCTGAAGAGTGAGGATGAATCTCCCACCTTGTTGCAGTGGAAGAGTCATGCAGCCTCGGGCCTTAGAGAAGGTACAGCATGCTCCTTGGGGGACTGGGGAGAGCCTGGCTGCCACCACATGGAGGGGTTGAGCGTGTGCCCCAGAAATGGCAGAGAGGCTAGGGATGGCCCTGATGACTGGAGATAGTGGAGCCAAGAAAAAGGTAGTCTCCTCAGTGTCCCCCAAGGTTGATTCAGAAAGAGATGGGCCACTGTATAGGCCCTTGGTAAGGGTGGGACTGCCACTTTCTAAAGCCGAAGGATGAATGACTTTCAGACTTTGAAATCCAATGTTGTTTGCCCTGCATGTTTTACATCTGTGTTCCTTCCAATTTCTCCCTATGGAAATGAAAACCTGTATCCTGTGAATATCCTCCTTTGCATCTTGATATCATACAACTTGTTTTGAGATTCACAGGTCCACAGCCAGAAGAGAATTTTTTGCACCTTGATATTCTTTAAGGTGATACATGCAGTTGCCAAGTTGACAAGGGGTGGACATTGGTAGTTGGGTTCAGTGGTCAACTTGGCTAGGTGAAGGCACCTAGTTCTGTTGCTGTGGGCATGAGCCAATGGTATGTGAACCTCATCTGTTGCTGATTACATCTACAGTCCGTTGAGAGGTGTGCCTGTTGCAATGAATGGTGTTTGATTTAATTGGCTGGTGCTTAAATGAGAGAGCTCAACATAGCACAGCCCAAGCAGCTGAGCATACCTTATCTCAGCACTTGCAGCTCAGCCCAGGCCTTTGGAGATGCAGAAAGGAATCACCCTGGGGAAAGTTGTTGGAACCCAGAGGCCTGGAGAGAAGGCCAGCAGAGATCACCCTGTGCCTTCCCACAAAAGAAAGAACCTCAGTTGAAAGTTAGCTGCCTTTCCTCTGAAGAACTAATGAAATAAATCCCCTTTTATTAAAAGCCAATCTGTCTCTGGTGTGTTGCATTTTGGCAGCTAGCAAACTAGAACAGGTGTATAAATATTGATGATTATTCTTTCATGGTGGATTGCCCATTTTATTAATAATATATTGAAACAAATAACAATATATAGTGACCTCCTTTGTCTCTTATAAAGTTTTGCATTTAAAGTCTACCTTTCCAATATTAGCATAGCTACCCCAGCTCTTTTTTGGTTACTATTTGTATGTAATATCTTTTTCCAACCTTTCACTTTTAACTTAAATGTCTTTGGGCCTAAGGTGAATATCTTTGTTTACAATGTTTACAATGTGGTTGGAGCATGCTTTTTAAAAAATTAATTCTGTGTCTTTTGATTGGGGAGTTTAATCCATTAAAATTCAATGTTATTACTGTAAAGACAGTAATTCAGCCATTTTATCCTTTGGTTTTTATATCATATCTTTCTTTTTAAAATTTTTTTAGTTACTCTTAATGATAATCTTCATTTCTTCACAGTACTCCTAGCCACTCTTCCTGTCTTTTCCTTTCATTATGCAGAACTCTCTTTAGTGTCTCTTGTTGGAAAGGTCTCTAGTTGATGAACTCTCAGTTTCTGTTTATTTGTGAATATTTTAAACTTTCCCTAATTTTGAATGGCAGTTTTGCAAGATAAGAAATTTTGGGCTGGTAGTTTTTCCCTTTCAGTACTTAAATATATCACATCACTGTTCTTAGCTCCATGGTTTGTGATGAAAAATCAACACTTAGTCTTATTGCAGAACCCTTGTACATGATAAATCACTTTTCTCTTGCTGCTTTCAGAATTCTCTCTTTATCTTTGGCATTTGGCATTCTGATTAGTATGTGTCTTGGGGTGGGTCTATTAGAACTTGATTGCATTTGGAGTAAGTTGAACTTCTTGGATATGTATATTGTTGTTTTTCATAAGAGTTGGGAAATTTTCAGCCATTATTTCCTCAAATATTCTTTCTTCCCCTTTCCTTTCTCTTGTCTTTCTGCACCCACATGATGCATATGTTGGTGTACTTTGTGCTGTCACTGAAGCCTCTGAAACAACTCATTTTTTCCTATTCTTTTCTCTATCTGCTCTTCCATCTGTAAGATTTCAATTCTTTATTCTGCTTGTTCAAATCTGCGGTTGTGTGCCTCTAGTGTATTTTTTATCTCTTTTCTTTTGCTTTTCATCCCCATACTTTTAAAATTATTTTTGTATTTATACTTTCAAATTCTTTCTTTATGCTCATACAATGTCTGCCTAATGTCATCTATCTTTTTAGCCATATTTTGCTTTATCTCCTTGTATTTATTTAGGAGATTTGTTTTAACTTCTTTAATAAGTTGTTCCAAATTCTGTATCTTAATTTGTTCAAACACAGGCTATATCTTACCTGTGTCTTAGTTTGACTTGTAAAATTTTGTTGATGTCTAGGCACGTGATTATCTTGATGAGTTTGCTCTGAAGGCCAGCTTCTCTCTTTTGCCTAGGTTTCTATTGTTGATTGTTTTTTGTGCAAATGCTCTTTGATACTTAGCCTGTCTTATTATAAACCTTTAGAATAACTTGAGTTTAAATGATCAGATTTTTTCAGGTATTCTTCATCTGATTCTTTCCTTGAATATGCTGTTCAGTTTTTGAGATTGCATTATTTTTGTGCACCTGTTTCACCTCCAGGAGAAATCTTCTTTTCCTTTGTTTCTTCTCCGGGTATCTTGATCTGTTCTCTTTGTTTTGTGCAGAATTTTCTCCCCAGTTCCTATGACTTATTTAAATTCTCTCCCTTACTCAGTGCCCTATTTTCCTTGCAGTTTTCAATTCTGGAACCTCCTTTGTTACAGTAGTCTAATGTACTCTCATCCCCTTTATTTTCTCTCTTTGAGGCTTTTATGCCTCTAGGTTCTTCCCCATTAGTATCTCCTGCCATGGGAGTCAGATGAGGTCAATCCAGAAAGTGGGTGACTCCAGAAAAGTTCATCTTGCATTTAGGTGGTCCAGCCAACAGAAGCTGGATTGAATGAGTACACCACTTTCTAGCAGTGGCTTCTCCCCTTGCCTGCCCCCAATTGAGTGCCTTCTTCCTTTGACACTCTCAAATTGCTTGTGTTCTACCCTGTGTCTCTGAGGACTTGGGACACCTTTGGACCTGGTGCCTGGATATTTATGGGCTTCTAGAACTCTCCTGAGATTTGTTCTAAAGTCTGTGACCATGGTGGATCCTGGCCTCTTTGTCTCTGAGGGACTCCCAAGCTGCAGGAGACTGAGTTGGGGGATGGAGGGAGACCAACATTCCAGGGTGGTAATTTCTTATCTTGTGTTTTTCTTTTTCTTTGCTTTAGTGTTTGTGAAGTCCTTCTCCAGTCTCTACTGTCCTCCAGAGTTTTAAGCAAGTTGGGTTTGTCCTTTTTATTTGCTGATTCTCTAGGGATGTTTTTCAGGAGCTTCTTATGTTGCCATGTTGTCTTATGTTTGCCAGCATAGCTCTTAAAGTCACTCTTGTCTGAAGACAGCTTTTCACTGGAGCTGAAAGTCAAGTATTGAAGAGACTTGTTCCTCTTTTCCTGATGTTAAAAGTTGCCTGTCCTTACTTGGGGGTGGGGTAGGGGATGGAGGCTGGAGTGTAATTTTTGTCATCTCAAGGGTCTGCCAAATTAGCCAAGCAAAATGAAAAGTGGATTCACAGGAGCTGTTGACCTCTTTCAGGATTTAGTTCCCTGAACAGCTCCATGTACAAATGTGCTTGCTTATGTGGGAGAGCTGAATCTGTCACTGAGTCCCTTTCACCCCCTTCTGTGTGATGACATCAAGTGGAAATGGTATGTGTTTGGGAGGCAAGATGCTGACAAGCAGGAAATGCAGCACAATTCAGGCTGAACTTTGTTGAGCCTGCAATGAAGCACGTGCATTAAGGGTTAGATACCCACAGCAGAGAAAGAAATCAAAGCATCCTCCTAGGTGAGCAGTGGTCAAAATTCACTGATTTTACATCTTGATTCCCTTGAGGTCAGAGACTGTATCATATTCAGTGGCTGGCACATAGTAGGTGCTCAGCAACTGTTTGCTGTTGAAAGGATGTGAATAGTTTTATGACATGTGCTATGTGTGGCATGTTATTTATCAAGAAATGTGTAATTTATAAAATCTTCAATATATACATGTAGAATTTTTGAGGCAGGCCAATCTTATTTGAATAACTTTTAGTTATAGGTATCATGGACCTGGTCTCATTCTTAAACTCATTTTTCTTCTGTCCAGATCTTGCCCTAAGCCCCTATTTTAGAAGTCTTTCTTATTTTTTCTAGGTCTTTTCTCTTTTCATCTCTCCCTAAGCTAAAGATCTCTTTTTATGCTTCTCTCTTTCCTAAGAGAGAGGGGATTCTTTCTCCTTATTTGGAACATTTCTTCCCTTCTGACTGGTTTTTAACTGGTTCCTTCTTTGCAGAATTCTTCCTTTGCTATCACTGACTCAATCCTATTTCTTTTTTCCCTTATTTATTTGGCTACAGGACTCCATCTTAGCTCTTTCATCTTTTGCTTTGCTGTGCTCTGATCTCTTTCAATCTAATCTTTTATTTTATTCTGTTGCCATTACTCATAAAAGATGTAAGTCTATATGCATTTCCCAGCGGATGGCATTCCGAGTACAGGAATCTAGGAAGGGCCTGTAACTTAGAGGTGTTTTATTTTATGATAGTTCTTGGATTCTCGAGAGAATTGTGGGATGTTGTCATTTATATTTTAGGGTATACTGGCTCAAAAACCATTCTGGAAGAATGAAGGGTATAAATTAGAGATAAAAAAAAGCATACTTCCAGTTACCAGTCTTTGATATGCCAGGTGTGGTTTTAAGGAACTTCTGGTAAATCCTGGATATAGGGCATTATGCAAATCTGTTATCTATTATTAGGGCCTGGATATATAAGAAGCTCATTTTTGGATGGTTTCTTCCCCTTGGGTATCTTGAACTGGGTGTTAAAGAGTGGAACATATGTTTTAGATGCAGAAATTCATGAATAAAATGGCCTTTGGGTAAGCCTAGGTATTTTAAACATCTGGTCCTCAAATGCAGAAATCAACTTTCTATTCTTCTTGATGTAAGAACCATCATGTAGGTAGGGAAGAATTTCCAGGGCGTGGCAACAGCCTTCTCACTGATCTTATTGTTTTCATCCTTTCCCTTTTATTACCATATTTTTAAAACATAGAACATAGAATTACGGTTTCCTTCTAATGTTAAAAAGATCTTTGACCATCCTTACCTCTCTTTCCTTCAGAATTGTGTTCAGCATTGTCACTTGGACTCAATTCAACCACTAGGTTTCATTTTAACCTCATCTCACAATAAATTTTCTTCAATTCTCTACTATAGGCAATGTGATTACTCTGTGTATTTTTGTTTCTCCGTATCTTTTCTTTTACTATTGCTTCACCTGAAAAATCTTTCCTTACTTCTAAAATTATATGCACAATTCTATATTCAGCTCAAATGCCCCTCCTCTGTGTACCCTTACCCCGAATTCCTTCCAAGTACAGTTATATCCTTCTCCGGCTATCCTTCTGGAGTCCTAACTACGAGCATTTACAATGTGCTTGATAAGAGGTAAGAACTATTATTAAAACCACTTTACAAATAAGGTAACAGGCACACAGCAAGTGGAAGATTCAAACACAGCCTTTCTCTCCAGTGCTGACACTTTTATCATCTATGCCTCAAGTACCAGGTATGCCTCTTATTATGAAACGTATGACTGACTATTACATCTCACTCTGAAACATGTTTACTTTGAGAGTAGATTTTTTTTCTTATTTATTGAATGTCCTGCAATGCCTAGTAGAGTGCCTTTTATTATACCTGTTTAATAAATAAAAAAATGAAGTTTGATTAAGTCTTTCTGATAATGTCAGACTTCCATTCAGATTATCCTAACCAAAAAGAGATTGTATTCTAAGGAAGGAGTGCTAAAAACATGTAGTTAAGTGGCATGAGGAACCAGGAATGGGAAAGGCATCAGAAAGCAAAGCAACTAGGCTTTTAGATTCACTCTGGAGTCATATGGTTTCTTGTATTTTCTTCTCTTTGAACACCATGTCTCTTTCTCTCTGTATGTATATATATCTGTATATACACATGCACACACACTCACACACACACATATTTCTCTGTCTCTGTCTTTATTTTTCCCTTTTTTTTTCTGTGACAAGAAATGGCTGCTCTATCCATGCCATGCCATTGGTTCCGTGTTCCATGACTGGCATTCTATATTCCCAATTCTAATCAGTGGAAGAAGAAATCTGAATAGAGGAGGTGCCCACCTTTGGCCCACTTACTTACAGCCAGAGAAAAGTAAGGAGCACTACCAAAATGACCTCTTAGTTAAAGATGTAGTTCTCAGAAAAGGGTGAACCTGGATCAAGCCTAAAATGACATTTACTTCAGATAAATTAATGGTCTTACCTTGATAAATTAATAATTTATTTACTAAGTTTACCATGTATTATTCTCGTAAGATTTGTTGGTTTTATTGCTTCTTAATGAAACTGAGAAAAAAGAAAAGATAGCTAGTTTGTGCATTTCAGTTCCAGAGCCTTGCTCCTTAAATCTTACTGTGTAACATAACAGCAAAAGCAATAAGATATCTTTGTGTCTTGAGGGGAAAAAAACTGTCCATGTTGCTTATATGTTGAAAATACTTTACATTCAATAACAAAGTATGGTTCAGTTTATTTATACAGTATAATGCATGTTCTTGGTGCTTCGTAAATGTCTGGATGCTATGCAATGCCATATTGATTATTAAGAGGTCTTTACTTTTTCAAAGGAACATTTAATCCCATGGAGAAGCCCATCTGGATGAGGGAGGAAATAAATCCTTCTCAATGCATCTCTCAGTGCATCATCAAAAGCTATGTACAATTTTACTCTGACAAGCAGGGAAAAGAAGTTGTCTTTTCATTGCTTAACTCTTTGGTAAGCTCTTCACTGTTTACTTCCTTAACTCATCTAAAGGATTCTGCCACATATTTGAGTAATTTTTATGGGAACAACAGCCATACTTATCACAGCACAGTGAGCCTGCCAAAGTGAAGTATGTCCAGGATGGACCACTTTGTATCAGTTTATTAACTGAGCTCTTTCAACTGAGGGAGAAGAAACAGACTCAACTTTCTGATTTCAAGGTCTGGGTCAGTCAGACAGTACAGGATATACTCACAGCTACAGCTCAGGTTATGAAGTGCTTTATTTTCATGGCATAATTGTTTCCCGTGCAACTTTTACTTGAAAAACTATGGTTTCATAGTACTAAAAGGTATGAAATTTAGAAAAGTTCTGAAATGAAAAGGTAATTGCCTGCTGAAAGAAAAATTATTGCTCATCTTTTCCTTTTTCATTTATATCCTTTCTTCTCACCTAAAAAGCAGTAAACTAAAGTAATTGGCTGGTTCTATGCATGGAAGAGAATAACCCTAAGAAATGATCTCAAATTCATTTTGTTTCCCTGGATATTTGTAGCTCTTCAATATTAGTGTAGATCCCTTACATATGTGAAAGGAGGTGAGACTGGAAGAAAGCCAGATTTACTCTTCCTGATATAACCAGGTCTTGCAAATGCCAATTATTCTAATTGGATTATCTCTCCTGTTAACAAGGCCCTTTGCTATCTTAGACAACTATGTAAGGAATTCCCCACAAGTTCTTCCACTGCAGTAAGACCCAGATGTTGTCCCTATAAGGATAAAAATATGAACAAATCCTGAAAATCTTGGAATGACTTTAGATTGTTATATTTTCTTGGGGCCAGATAGTTTAAGAATGTGTTAAGTTCAAGTCTGGTAAGGTGACTGGTTAATTCAATAAAGGGATTTCATTTTTGATAAGAGCTAATTCTTGGAAGAAGTAGTGAATCATGGAAGAAAGCTAATGGAGCATACATGTTACACTGAATCCATGAGGATGAAGATGTAATCACTAATTATATAGGGTGAGGAGAGAGGAAGATAGAATTATGGTACAGGAAATGGAGTCAAAGTGGAATGAAATTGTTTATTGGCAGGTTCAGTGGCTTAAGGGTTACAGCTAAAAATACAAAGTACAGATTTTGAATTTCTCTGATAAAAAGATATGTATTACCTCAGGTAATATCACATTACCTACAAATTCTTTATAGGAAACATTTCTTGTTCTTTATATTTTGATGCAGAAATTAAAGATATGATTTCTTTTGCAAAACAAATGTGCGTCTTGTGCAGTAGTAAATCAAATGACTCACAAGTGATTTCAGCTATGATTTCTTCTCTGGAAATGAAAATGTGGTTGAGATTTTTTCTTTCCTTTTGGTTCAATAATTGCATATTTATTGCGCATCTATTATGTGCTGAGCATGAATTTTGAACTAGGGTATATGGTAATTTTATTGCTTTGTTGTCTACATTCATCATCTCAATAATAGCAGACATCTTTCCCTGCTTATGGAAGACAAATTTAATTTACAGATTTTAAATATCCAAACTTACTGTAGCTCTAATATAAGATCAACCTATTCAAGCCATTTTTCTTGATCCTTTTTATGATACAAAACTATTCTGGCCAGCAGAGCTGTTGTGGGATTTAAACTAAGACTTACTGTAAGTTGACTAGTATGAATGTCAATCTAAAGGCTACTCAGTGTAGCAGAGCAGCCTTTGGGAGTTGGAACACTTTGGATTTTTCCTCCAAAAGCATCTGCAATGAACAGAATTATTTTGAAAGCACTCCTTGCAGTTCATGCCTTAATTCAATCACCTGAGAACAGGGAAGCAGATCCCTCTCAATGCACCACTAACTTGGATTTCAGTGCATGCTATGGTATTATGCACAATTCTATCATTTATTTTTACAGTGATAGAGTGATTTTTGAGCCAAGTTCTGCAGGGGTTTTGGGGGGAGGGAAAAGGTTTTTAAGTGGTTTCAAATACTTCAAATGACAATTGGTGATTTTGTTTTCTTTTTCTTCAGAAATGAAAACACATACTTTAGAGCAGAAGAATGCAATTCTTACCCTCTCTGCTTTTTTAAGCAAAAATCAATTCCTTTCTCTATCTGAGCTCCAGCAAAAGTTGCACACACTGAGTTTACCTCTAAGAAACCTAAAACCTTCGATGGTTCCTAGGTTCTAAAACACAGAGGTCCCTGTCTCTCCTAGAACGTCAACCAGTTCCATCTCCATATCCCATATTGTCGACAAATCTGAAAAAAAAGATAGAAAATACATAACCTGAATATCCCTAAAGATTGGAAGAAGTATCAAAGGAGAAGGAGGAATTACAACAGAGAAGACAGGATTTAACAAATGAGTGTGACTACTGAATCATTATGTTGATATTTCTTTTTAGTCACCAGTGTTTTGAAGCAGCTGATGGTAAAAACCTGAAATTCTGAAACTGTAACCCATACCAAACTTGAAATCTATTCTATAACTTCTGTTAAAATGTACTTTGAAATTTGTTACTTTTTTGTATTATGCTATATTTCACACACACACACAAATGTTAAAATAATGAAAAAAAAAAATCAATCCCCTTGATCCAAGAAGGTTTTGTTTGTACTACTTCCTTTTAAATCTTCTTGTTTGTAGTTTGAGAATTGTTTATCCAGCTTTTTCCCATCTTGCTTTGTTCCTCTGAATCAGAAAATAAGAAAGAGACACTAGACGCTGCAGAAGTAGATTGTAAAATCTACTGATATTAATCTTGAAACTGGTCTCTGTTTTCTCCCTTAGTTTAGTGCCTTCATGGAAGTGACCACTGGTATTACCCCCTCTTTCTCCTAGAGGAGATAATTCACTAGAAAGAAATTCTGATTTCTGAAGCTTTCTGTTAGTCCTCAGATGTTATACAATAAATTGTTATATGGAAATGAAGCCAGTAATCTCATGGCTGTTTTTTGGTTAGGAAAACCTTGTTATATAGACAAGAAAACTCCAGCGGTCTAGCAGTTTTTAAATTTACTCCCAATCTTTTTCCAAAATCTTTCTCTCTGTCTTTTTTTTTTAAATTATTAGCTATGACTATCATTATAATGGAGTCATAGTTATACAGTCATTTTTCTGTATAATGGAGAAAAATTGTTGATAAAGCAAAACACTAATTGACTAGATAGTGATTGAAGAGATTAAAAATGGTGGTAAGAAATAATCAGCTCTGGAGTAAACATATTCTATTTTTAAATATTTAAAGCTGATATATAGGAGTTCTGATGCCATTAGGAAATTAGATGCTGGTATCCAGAAAATGTCTTCTAAGGCAGAAGGGAGTGTGAGAAGCTGGTTGATGAATCTGTAAAATTACCCTCTGTTTCCTGTATTTATCTTATCTTGGCCTGCATCTCTGTGGCGCAGCTTCTGACTTGAAGATTGAAATTGCTTCAGTTTCTATTTAGGAAACAGAGAAAATCCTTTTAATTTTACTTTTCAAAATATTTAAAAATGAAAGTTAAACATAACTCTTGAATAAAATAGTGAATGTTTGGCACATGTTTTAGTTTGTAGGCTGCTCCAAGCAAAAGCATGAAATAGGAGGGATTAAACAATGGGAATTTATTAGCCTACAGTTTTGAGGTTAGGAAAATGTTCAAATCAAGGCATCATCAAAGGGATGGTCTCTTCCTGAAGACCGGCTGCCAGCACTCCTTGGCTTTTACCACATGGCAATGCACATGGCTGTATATGCTGATCTCTCCCTTCTATTCCAGGACTTTTTGACTCCAGCTTCTAGCTTCCATGGCTTCCTTCTTCTCTCTCCATATTCATTCCATTTAGAAAGAAATCCAATAATAAGATTAAGACCCATCCTGAATAAGGTGGGTCATACCTTAACAAAAGTAACCTCATCAAAATGTCCTACTTAAAATGGATTCACACCCACAGGAATAGATTAGATTTAAGAACATGTTTTTCCTGGGTACATACAGCATTAAAACCATCATAGTACATAAATTCCAGAATGTTGTCTGACAGTAGATAGCAGTAATTTATTAATAGCTTTGTTACTAGTTCATATTCAAAGTAATAATGAGAACAAGGTAAATCAAATTTTATTCTTTTAAACAATAATTTTGTGCT
Source organism: Myrmecophaga tridactyla (assembly GCA_004026745.1). Classification (NCBI taxonomy): domain Eukaryota; kingdom Metazoa; phylum Chordata; class Mammalia; order Pilosa; family Myrmecophagidae; genus Myrmecophaga; species Myrmecophaga tridactyla. The sequence goes on from PVIY010034427.1 coordinate 23,965, forward strand.
AGGATTGACTGAGGCTCATCTGACATAGTTCTCATATAAAGCTTTAAATTTGTTGATGTTTTGACATAATCACCATTATCAAAGAATAGTGTCCATTAAGGAATCACAATCCACCACTGCCATTCTATCCTAGAAACTCAATATAAGCTTTTCAACCAGAGTTGAAAGCCATTACCACATTCTCCTGCTTCACCTGCCAAGGTTCTAGAAGACTATAGAAAACTGGATGAAGAAATGAGTAAATGTAGTTGTTGCTTTAGAACAAAAGAGTCTGAAAGAACTCATGGACCTTCTTCCTGCTTCCAGAAATGATTAAATCTGCTTCTTTCTTGACATATACCATATGTGTCACCACTAGCATACTATTTTTTCATTTCCAGTGGTTGCATGGGTCAACCTAACTTTAAGTTATAAGGTTTAAAACCTTGTTATATCTCAAATGGCTTTTCTAAATATTAATAGCCAAACAATCAACATCCCTTCAACTCTGCAATCCTGAATATCAACAAAAAGATGTTAAGTCTTCTTAACTTTGAGTTATAAAGTTCAAAACCTTGTTGGCTCTTCTGAATATAAATAGCCAAACAATCTACATCAATTTTGACCCTGCAATTATGAATACAAACAGAAGAGTGGGTGACTACAATGATATTGGTTAATTGCTGGTATTGCTGGTGCTTGGGGAAAAGAAGACCTCAAGAACACAGAGATGTCATGTTTCCATTTTCTTTGAGATCTCTTCTTCTTTCTTGACTTTTTCTATATTCAGTATCTTTTCTTGAATGTAGTAGTAGTCAAATTTTGCAAGCACAAGTCATGGTGGACTCTGTTCTCTTTTTTGTATAGGTTTACTCTAACCAGGGGCCCTCATTGCTTGCCAGCTAGAGCTTAAATTTAATTTATCAAATAATTTTATCATGCTTAAAAAAATGAAATAGGAACTCAGAATCTCATAAAAATGGCACCTAATGGAATTTGGTCACAGAAATGTTTCAGGGTGAATTAGTAAGGTGAATTGCACTTCTCATTCCAATGTCTACAGATAGTATGATTCTGTTCTACCATCTAGGAGCAGCCCTTCTCTTACCTTCAGTCATTCTTGGTCTAGAAGAACATAGGGAAGCTGATGTGACTCTAGGTTCAGACTCTGGGTTTGGTGCAAATTCAGGATATGTTCAATTATTTGACTTGGATCCTTGTCAAAGAAGACTTGAATTGACACTTCATATCTTCCATTCCAAATTTTCAGTACTATGGCTGGGTTTAAAGCTCAGTTAACTTCCCAGTAAAGTCCTGTTTTAATTTGAAAAAGCAATAAAGCTCAATTGGTCTTTGGAGGTGAGAAAATTTTTTTGGTCTGGAAGTTTTATTAGTCACTGACTCGCTGTGAGAGAATGTGTAACTATTTAATATCAAGTTCAAGTCACATTAACCCTGTATGGAGCAACAGTTACAAGCTGATTGCTTTATGGATGTGATATTTTGACATACCTAAGTTAATGTCTTGAACATATATTTTGCCCTTTTTTCCCTGCAGATTAAATGAGAAATCAGTCAGTCTCAGTGACTCAATAACAAGACTTGGGGCATAGTCCAGTTGATAAAGCTGAAGTTACTTCAATGATGGTTATGATAGTAATGAAAACTTGGGTTATGTATTATAGTTTTTTGTTTGTTTGTTTGTTTTTAAAACTTTTTTATTAATTAAAAAAATTAACAAAAAAACATTAAGATATCATTCCATTCTACATATACAATCAGTAATTCTTAATATTATCACATAGTTGCATATCCATCATTTCTTAGAACATTTGCATCGATTTAGAAAAAGAAATAAGAAGACAACAGAAAAAGAAATAAAATGATAATAGAGAAAAAAAAGATTATACATACCAAACACCTTACCCCTCGCTTTCATTTACCACTAGCATTTCAAACTGAATTTATTTTAACATTTGTTCCCCCTATTATTTATTTTTATTCCATATGTTCTACTCTTCTGTTGATATAGTAGCTAAAAGGAGCATCAGACACAAGGTTTTCACATTCACAGAGTCTCATTGTGAAGCTATATCATTGTTCAATCATCATCAAGAAACATGGCTACTGGAACACAGCTTTACATTTTCAGGCAGTTCCCTCCAGCCTCTCTACTACATCTTGAACAACAAGGTGATATCTACTTAATGCATAAGAATAACCTCCAGGATAACCTCTCAACTCTGTTTGGAGTCTCTCAGCCATTGACACTTAGTCTCATTTCACTTTTCCCCCTTTGGTCGAGAAGGTTCTCTCAATCCCTTGATGTTGATTCTCAGCTCATTCTAGGGTTTTTCTCAGTCCCTTGATGCTGAGTCTCAGCTCACTCCAGGATCTCTCTCCTGCATTGCCAGGAAGGTCCACACCCCCGGGAGTCATGTCCCACGCAGAGAGGGGGAGGGTGGTGAGACTGCTCATCATGTTGGCTGGAGAGAGAGGCCACATCTGAGCAACAAAAGAGGCTCTCTTGGGGGTGACTCTTAGGCCTAAATTTTAAGTAGACTTAAATGGGGGGTTAAGTTTCATATGAACAAACCCCAAGACTGGGGGCTCAGCCTATAGCTTTGGTTGTCCACACTGCTTGTGAGAATATTAAGAATTCAACTTGGGGAAGTTGAATTTCTCCCCGCTCTCACCATTCCCCAAAGGGGGCTTGCAAATACTTTTCCAGTCACTGATCAAATCATTCTGGGGTTCATCGGGGCATCACTCTGGACAAACCAACAAATTCTCATGTGCTACCTGAGATTCCAAGTACTTATGACATTCAACCAAACTATCTACCTGAGTTATATTAGGAGATGCTCTAGTCAAAACATAAATTTTGTATCAAATAAACATTTTTTGCTTTAGTCTCACATATAAGGTGATATCTTAAAGTATTAATTATCATCTATTTTCAGCACCCTGCAATAATGACATTCCTTTGTTCTTCTTCATGCAAAAACATAATCCATTAACATTCAGTGTTATTACTGCATGGGTAGTACTTTCTTCTACTATTTTGCCTTCTGGATTTTATATGTCATATCTAATTTTCCTTCTTTTTACCTTTACTCATAGTCTTCCTTTCTACACTCTTCTCCACACCTCTCTCTTCTGTCTTCGTATCTGTCTCTAGTGTTCCCTTTAGTA
>PVIY010034428.1:0-27139 GCA_004026745.1 Myrmecophaga tridactyla
ACTGTGTTCACTCCCTCAAGAAGACCAGATTCCTCAAGGGCAGTTACTCCCTCCTGGGGTGGAGGAACCATTTCTGAAGGATCAGTGCCCTCAGAAGACATCTTTCTTTTCTCCGATTGTTCCAGAGGCATTTCCCCCAGTGATTTTCTTTTAGACTGTGTCAGGATCTTGGCCTCCTTCGCTGTGACAGGAATATCCTACAAATAAAGTTTGAAAGGTTAAAGTGCCATGAGAAATTTAGTCTCATTTGTATTACTCTGCAGAGTTGATTAAAACTAGTGATGGAGGGCGAAGGAAGGGGATTGGGAAAAGCCCAGGAAACCTGTGGCAGCTAAGACAAAAGGGTTTTTCTGCTGGAAAATGAGAAGTTTCATTTTCAATGCCAAAATGGGCAAGTCAAGATAAGAACTCAGCCTTCCACTTTGCCAAATTTCCTACAAGTTACTCACCTTTTGATTTGGGTAAGCATATTCACAGATTCGCCTATATGCTTCTAATTTCTAAAACAGGAGAAAAAAGTGTTAATAAAGAAGTAAAATCCCCACACATTTTATTTAAGCAGCAGCCATCCCCTGGCCCCCCCCCGCCCCAGGCCTTCACCTGTCCTTTGGTGCTTAGCTTTAACTGCTGGCACCAAGCCCGTAGGATGTCTCGGTGAAGCAGGTTGACAGGTGGCAATTTAGATGGTAATGGAGGAATTGCTATCTTTTTCCGAGGTTTTGGGCTGTTGTTGCATGGTGCATTCTCTTGTGAACAGGAAGCTGAGGGAGAATGATGCAATTCGTAATCATTAATTTTTATTTGTGATAAGATGTACATGACATAAAAATAAGCCATTTTCATCATTTTAAGTATAAAATTCAGTGACATGAATTAGTCACAATGTTGGGCAACCATTATCGCTGTACATTACAAAACTTTTTCAAACCTGAAAAGAAACTCTATGCATTAAGCAATCTCTCCACACCCTTACCACCAGTCCCTGGTATCTTCTAACATACTGTTCTCTATGAATTTGCCTGTAAATTCATATACTGTATGTATGAATCATACAGGGCTTGTCCTTTTGAGTAATGATTTTTATTTCTATGTACCTACTTAGAATTTCAAAACTACAGTCACTTTTAGTTCTCATATTTCAATGATGGCAATGCCACTATTATCTACATTGCACAGTTAAATGACTCACCAAGGACCACATACATAGTCTTTAAGGGACAAAAACCTCAAACCTGAGACTTAACAGTTCTAAATCCATTTTTCTTTGCCTCAAGTCCCCACTACCCTCATGCACTTGCTCCTTTGTGGGCTCCTCAGCACACAGAATCCTGGCATGGTTGTACTAAAGATTGTCCGGAAAAGAAGTTACTTTAATCCCAGCAAAGGAGGGAAAACTTAAATCAGCCTACCCCAGTCACGGGTCATGGCTGCTCTCCCATTTCACTGAAAGCTCCCTTTAGCTCCACTGTTTCAGTTTACTCCGTTGTGCCTGCAGAACTGCCATTGCTTCCTCACACAGAAACTCTGTTTAGGAAAGACTTACCAAGCACACACACCAAGCATCCAGGACAGACACAAGCCTAACAGTGGCTAAGGCTTACTAAACACACATTTTTTGCCAAGCAGTACAGGAGTGTAGGTTTTTTTCCTAATTATTGTATGTAAATTACAACCACTCCTCTATCACATTCCCACTTAGCAAGGCAAGTTTGTAACCTCTTTGAAGAGATTTCAAACTTACATAGCTGTCCACCCGCAGCAAGTGAAGGCAAGCTGATTATTAGAACTGCTATATGGGGGGCGGGGCAGGGATTGGGAGATAGGAATGGATCATTTACGACTGAGGTGACCAAAACATGGCTTCAGGGGAGGTGAGATTTAAACTGGGTTTCAAAGGAAGTATGGGATTGAAAAAGGCAGACTACATGATGGAAATTTCTTCCCCATTTTATCTGATCTTAGACCAGAAGAGCTAGAATGCGTGGACTTCTTACCTTTGTCATCTTTCTTGGATTTTTTTCGTTTGGTGCCGTTAGCTGAGGTTTTTGGTAAACCTGATGTGCTTGGTTCGCTGGAAGGCCGCTGTTCCTCTTTTGTTTCTACTGACACAGGTTCAAATCTGAGAGTCACGCATTCTTCCCCGGACTTCTCTGTAGAGTTCCACTGGGAAGGGAGGAGCTTGGTCAGTTTTCTTTCATGGTGTCCAACATGCACTACCTGCCTTAGGATAACGAGCGTCTAAAGCACCAATAAGGCAGTTAGTTATTGAACTCCACTGGTGGAGTGTCTCCTCCTCTGGCTAACATCTGAGTACCTTGGTTTCATCTGTAAGATTGGTAAGCAGTGTTGGCAGAATAGGAGAAAGCCAATTTGAAAGTGTGTGAAAAGGCAGGAAATTATGGATACAAATAGAAGTAGAAGAAAATAGGCTTGCTTTGGGGAAAGCTCTTATATCACCCACTATTATCCATCATCTCTCCCCTGGAAGATGTTTTTCCTTTCCCTTTATTCATAATCCTTTCCAAATAAATTATTTTCTAAAATTTTGCATCCTTCCAATGGTTTCTTGCTTTTAATGCGAAGATAAACCAATCTCGGTAATATAACCTACCAGCCCCTTCATCTCCCATTCCACCTCATCTACTCTCCCTGGCCTCAAGTCCAGCCACACAATTATTTGCCAAAAGTTACTTTGGCCTGAAGGGACAATCCCCCACCCCTCTTATGTTCTTAAACCTTGTTGCTCTTTTCAGGATCTCACTTCATGTTATTTCATATCTAGCAACTCTTTCTAGTACTTATTAACTCATTTCTATAAACGTTGACCAGTCCCCAAACACTTGTCAGTTGCAATTTAACATTTGCTTGTATGACTTGATCAATGCCCCCTTCTCATTTGCTTGTAAGCCCCCTTTCTGCATAGGAACTCAAAACTATTGGCTAATGGAGTCAAAAGAAAGTAAGGGCAGCAGGGGTAAAGTTAAGAAACTAACATAGTATTGAGCCTTTATCATATATCAGCTATCGAAAAGGAAGTATTTTTGTTTTAAACTTCAAACAATATCAACAATTATTTTTATTTCTCAAACACGGAAGTTGAGACTCAGAGATACATAACTAAGAGTGCACAGGTAAGAATGTTACATATAAATTAAATCCCAGGTCAATTAGCTCCCAAATCTAAGACTTCTTCTCTCATTACTAAGGTGGAAGAGTGACACAATTAACATTTGTATAGTGTTTTTACATCTGTATAGCCATTTTACATATCTATTAGTAGTTTACATTTGCATAACCCTTACGCTAAATACTCTTTGGAGTCTCACAAATCTAAAATTGAGTCGAAATGATCCTATTCTTGAAAAGAGCAGTCACGAGAGCTATCAGATTTCTTTGGCACAGTAGCTATGGGACAAATTACAAGCCCCTCCGCCCTTAGTTCCCAGTTTACACTGCTCTTTCGGTGAGTCTGGCGGTGATCATTTCTTGCTCCTAAGAGTACTGGAAAAAGTACACAGATTTAGAACCAGCTCTTTTAGCTCAGGACTTTCTGTGTCTGAGAGAAATTAAGGAGAACAGGTTCGTTTCCAACCTTAATTCAATTAGTTCTTCCTAAAATCCTTTCCCGTTACCACTGACCTCCAACCCTGACCCTCAATTCTGACAGAATAAAGCTCCTCTTCAGAATCAAAATAGAAAACACCCATTCCTTATTTGTCTTCTCACTCAATATATCAGACTACAATCGTGTCTACAATTTCTTTTTTCCAACGAGAAGAGGAAATTCTAAGGCAAATCCTTTCCTCCTCAATAAAAGGATCAAATATTCTCAGGGAAAGAGGGACAAGCGGGAAGACCCAGAAAGACAGACAAATAGCAAACCCATTAAAATCGTCTTTACCTCCTTGCCTTTTGCATTCTCCATAATGAAAAGAAGTTGAGGTTGATCGGGAGAAAATTCTACTTCTGTAATAGCCACTGGCCGAAGATTGCTGTTTTAAAAGCCTCCTCCCACTTCCTGCCCCCCAAGGCACTCTTCTTTTTCTCCTCCCGCCCCCGAAAGGCACTCTTCTTTTTCTCCTCCCCCACAATTTGTGAATGCTAAAATTGTGTACTTTTCCTATTCATGAGGTGACTATTGTATGGTTGAATTATTGGTACAGTTCCTGCCCCCTTTTTGTGAGCTTTTTACCATATTTATCTAAGGTGTGGTTATGGAGAAATTTGATGAACACTCCTCCAGGAAAATTCCCAGGGAAGAAACAAAAGTTGCAGGAGACATCTGAAACAGGACATGCTTAATGATTGAACCTGTGAAAGGTGTAGAATTCTGGGGGGTGGGCTGGCAGCTTGAACAAAGTTAAACTGCCTTCAGGTACCTTGTGTGTTCCAGCTCTTAAACAAGTTACTTAACCAATTAAAATTCCATCTGTTCTAGTAATAACTACCACTTTCCCATTTGCTAACAACTAATAATAATGAATAGATTTTAAAGTCTAATGGATAGCTATTTACCAAACTCTAGGTTTTAAACATTTACAGTGATTGTGTTACTTTTCCTCATTTTAAAAATGGAAAAAAAGTCATAAAATTTCATTCATAATTGGCGTAATTTGCGCAAAACCAAGTCCATGTTTGTCTGTTTCTACCTCTTGAGCCCCTAGCGTATTGACCCCCAAACAAGGCTGAGATTCTCTCATAAAAATCATTTGAATGAGGAATTAGAGCTAAGTTCGTACAGAGCTTCTGTTTGCAGTGTTAGAACAGTTTTAGTACTGGATACAGTGGTGGCAGCACAACATTGTAAATATAATTAACACCACAGAACTGTATTCTTGAAAGTGTTTAAAATGGGAAATTTTATGTTGTATATTTGTTACCAAAATAAAAATTTGAAGAAAAAACAGCACCACAGAACAGTACATTAACCCTAATATAAACTATGGACTTACGATAAAAATCTAATTACAATAATATTAGTTCATCTGTTGTAACAAGTGTACAGCTGCAAACGTAACAAATACTAATAATTGGGAAAACTGGAAGAAGGGTGCTTCATGGGAACTCTATACTTTCTGTGTGGTTTTTCTGTAAACCTACAACTGCTCAAATAAATAAGTAAATAGAAAATAAAATGATTTGATAAAAGAAAACAATGTACAAGCAAAATCCCTCTTTCTCAGTTCATTCCCAGTCAGAATCTGGGATAGAATCTGCCTAGGATCTGGGATATGAATTGAAGGAATTTCCCCTATCAAAAACTAATGATTGTAAAACTCAAACCTTCCTTTGTCAGGTCACAAAGCTGCTTTTTTTTTCTTCTTCTTCTTCTTGTATACCTCATTGCTTTCCCTTAGATGATGATTAAGCCATGATCTGCTCACAGGATAGAAAGATCTGTAAAAAGAATGTAAATGGATCCCAAGAGTGGAAAAGGAAGTGAAGGTAGTGGGCTATGTAAGCCCCAAGGCATTGAAGAAAAAAAACCAAGTGTTCAGAATTGAGATGTATGGGAGATTATTTTAGGGCTTTGGCTTCACAGTTCTTTACCCATACCCATGGACAATATCCAGTAAACATTTACTAGTTGAGGTTTATAAATAAAGTATGCATAACTGAGCCATCATTTTTTTCTCAGTTTAATTGGAGGTAACATTCCTGAGTTTTCATGAAGTACAAACCCAGGTATTATATTTCAATATCTAATTCCTGTAAAGTACCATCTGTAAATTGGGTATAAATAGATGGGATGTGTGTTGGGCTGATTTATGAACCTGTCACCATTTTGGTAACATAATTCTAAAAGAACTGCATCAACCATTAAAAAAGTGGGTTAGGTGATGTCTTATATAAAGAGTCTTCTTATAATTTAATTCAAAATGTTTGAATATAATTGAAAATAATACCACTGAGTACTTGAACTAAGCAAAATGCCAAATATCTTTCTGTTAGGCTTTCTGAGATTGGGGTGATTTATATGGAATCTTGAGCAAAGTATAATGTATTTATATTTTAACTTCCCAAATATAAAATGGGAATAACTATGTTCATTATGTTTTTTTAGGACAATAACTAATGAAAATAATTTTATGTATAAAATGACTTCCAGAAAAACTCTTTGTTGCTCTTTTTCATGTTATTATGTCAATGTCTATATTCTCATTTTGTCATTTATTAGACAAAATGTATTGAGTGTCTATGATGTGCTCAGAACAGAGATATAAGGATGGCCAAAAGTAGGTGAGGACTCTGCCCTCATGGCCTTATGGTCTTGTAGGGAGGAGAACTTCTAATTATATGATAACAATAGCTAAAGCAGATAAGCATTCTATGTGCTTTTTTGTGTGTCGGGGGGAGGTGCATGGTCCTGGAATTGAACCTGGGTCTCCTCCTGCATGAAAGGCGAGCATTCTACCACTGAACCACCTATGTGCTTTTTAAAGGTGTTATATTTATTTACATATATCATCAAAACCCTGAAGACTTCAATTATGACACTTGTAAAGCAGGAGATGGCCTCATGTATGATATCCTGTAATAAGGATTCTGACCTCATCAGGGAAGTTAGAAAAAGGTCATATTTGAAGGATGAGGAGAACTGAACCTACTGAATAGGGGAAGGGAAAGGATAGCCCTCTCTCACCCCCAGTGACAAGGCACCACACTTCTGAGGCTGCCCAGCCCATTTTAGAGACTGAATGGAGGCTGTGTGGCTGGAGCCCCTCTGAGAAGGAGCAATGTGTGAATTGAGTCTGGATAGGTAGGCCTTTCGACTTTTAGGCTAAAAACAATGGAGAAATATTGATAAATTTATGGTGGGACTGAGGGTGGGTGAGGAGCATTCTGTAAAGACCTCTTACCTGCCATGAGGAGAAAGAAGTGGAAGTGATTCAGAGTAAATACAGGAAGATAAGTTAGGAGGCTACTGCAAGAAGTTCTAGGCATGAGATGCTGGTATCTAGACAGGTAGTAAGGACTAGCAGTTAAGAGCCCAGATTCCAAAACCAGACTTTCTAAAGTTAACCCCCGATTTCCCCTTTATTAGCTGTGTGGCCTTAGATAAGTTACCTACTGCCTTTAGGCATCTGCCTTTCCTCATCAGTAAAGCTGGCAATGAAAATAATGGCCCTTATGTCAGATGGTTGTGGGGATGGTAACAGAGGATTTCACTTGGCCCAAAAACAGTGCCTGGCACAGCACATTTTGGATCAATGGAGGATGTTTCTATTGTTAGATTATTGGAGAGAAATAAAGATTTGATAGAAATGGGTTTTTCCTGCTGGGTTTTCTTTTTTCTTTTTGTACCTATTTTCTCTTCTATAAAACTTTATTTTTTAAATGCAATTTTATTGAGATATATTGTATATTCACATACAATATAATCATCCGTCCAATCAGTATCATCATCTAGCTGGGCATTCATCATCACAATCAATTTATGAATATTTTCATTACGCAAAAAAAAAAAAAATAAGAAAAAAAAAGTTAAAAAGGACACCCCAAACATCCCATACCCATATAATTTCTTTATTTTTTGTCTTTTTTGTTTTTTTTTCTAAATCACTTATACAAACACTGGATAAAGGGAGAGTCAGTCACAAGGTTTCCACAGTCAAACAGTCACACCTAAAAGCTCTGCAGTTTTTCAATCGTCTTCAAGAGTCAGGCTATTGGATTACAGTTCAACAGTTTCAGATACTTTCCCCTAGCTACTCCAATACCTCAAAACTGAAAAGTATATTTTTATAATGCATAAGAATAACCTCCAGAATGACCTTTCTACTCTATTTGAACTCTCTCAGCCACTGAAACTTTATTTTGTTTCATTTCTCTTCCCTCTTTTGGTCAAGAAGTTTTTCTCAAATCCCTGATACCAGGGCCAGGCTCATCCCTGTCCAATGTTGCCAGGGAGATTTACACTCCTAGGATTTTATCCCACTTAGAGGGGGAGGGCAGTGAATTTAGCTGTGGAGTTTGCTTGGAGAGAGACACAACATCTAAAAAACAAAAGAGGTTCTGTGGAGGTGACTCTTAGGCATAATCATAAGTAGGCTTAGCTTTTCTTTTGTAGGAATAAGTTTCATAAGGGCAAGCCCCATGATCGAGGATCTGGCCCATCAAATTGTTAGTCCCCAATGCTTGCAAGAATATCAGGACTTACCCAAGTGGAGAAGTTTAATATTTCCTCCTTTTTCTCCAGTGCCTCAATGGGACTTTGCAAATATGTTTTAATCTTCTGCCCAGATTACTCTGGGATGTATCAAGATATCACACCAATTTGTACAAATCAACAATATCTCATTCCATATTCAAGGTTCTGTGAAGTTATGGTGTTTGAATAAGCTGACCAGACAAGTTAAATTAGATAATGTGCTACCCAAAATATAAATTTTGTACCAAATAAACATCTCTTCCTTTGCTCTCACACACAAGTTGAAGTTTTAAAATACAGACTATACTATCATTTACCCTTTAGTCAGATTTGTCTGAGTCCTACACAGATTAGTTTCATTCATACCTCTAATCGAAGTCAAATAATTTTTTTAGTGTTTTTAACAATTGCTGCATGGGGTAATGCTGACTTTTATAGCTGAAGAACTCTAGCTCTGAATCTCAGATGTAACACAAATACCCAAAGTTCTAGGGAATGACCAGGCTATACACAGAGAGTTCGGCATCACAGAATTTAGAAATAACAGTTACAACTCTGGAATAGATGTGACTACTATAAGAGCTTACAATCTAGGAACCTTTAAAATAGGGCTAACCTGGTGAACTATGCTCTCATATTTAATTCTCCGAGTTTGTACATTATTGTTAGTCCATGTTAGTGAGGTATTATAATATTCGTCTTTTCGTTTCTGGCTTATTTCATTCAACATACTATCCTCAAGGTTCATTCACCTAGTTGCATGCCCCACAACTTCATTCCTTCTTGCAGCCACTCAATAGTCCATGGTACATATATACCATGGTTCCCTCTTCCATTCCTCAGTCAATATAGCCTTGGGCCACCTCCATCCAATGCAAAACGAGAATACTGCCACCATGAACACCAGTGTGCAAATGTCCATGTGTGTCCTTGCTCTCAGTTCCTCCAGATATACACCTAATTATAAGGTTGCAGGATTATATGGCAAACTCACTCCTAGCTTTCTTTGGAGCCACCATGCTGCCTTCCAAAAGGGCTGCAACACTCTACTTCCCTACCAGCAGTGAATAGGTACAACTTTCTCTCCACATTTAGAAAAAAAGTTTGATTTAATAAAATGAATTGAGCTAATGAGACCTTTTCCTGGAGGTGATGACTCTTGCAAGTCATTAACCTCTAACTACTGAAGACAGAATATAATCACACATAGCTAGCAAACTGTATTTGATGGATTTGGGGAGATTTGGTAGAGGAAGCTTGTTGGAGGCATTTTGGATGTCTCAAAAGCTATGTGTTTTGGGTTTGCTAAAGCTACTGGAATTCAATATATCAGAAATGTTTTGATTTTTACAAAGGGGATTTATTAGCTTACAGATTTACAGTTCTAAGGCAATAAAAATGTCCAAGGCATCAACAAGAGGATACCTTCACTGAAGAAGGGCTGATGGCTTCCAGAGTTCCTCTGTCACATGGGAAGGCACATGGTGATGTCTGCTGGCCCTTCTCTCCTAGACTGGTTTCATAATTGCTCTCTCAGCTCCTGTGGGTCCTTCTTTCTCAATATTGGGGCATTTTCTTTCTCTCTCTAAACCCTGGCTCTCTTTCATAAAGGGCTCCAGGAAAGGATTAAGATCATCTTGAATTGGGTGGGTCACATCTTCATGAAAACAGCCTAATCAAAATGTCCCACCCCGAAATAGATTTGTACCCACAAGAATAGATTAGAAGAACGTCACTTTTTGGGGTACATAACAGTTTCAGACAAGCACACCATTATTATTTTAAATTTATGATAAATTCATATTCAGAGTGATATTATTAATTTATGTTTACCTACAGTGTATGAACATATCTATTTATCCATGTCCAAGGTACCAGTATCTTAACCAGTGTACTAGAATTCTACACACTAAATTATAATAAGACCCATCTGAACACTGCCCTATTAGTGTTTTCCATAGTGGTAAATCATTGCTCTTTAAGGGGTTGTTGAAAACTGTGTCATTTAGGACAAAATGTAGAAAGTAAGTTAGGTCATTAGGTTTGTTAAAAACTTTGGTTAAAAAAGGGAAAAATTTAGAGGTAGTAAGAAGGACAGCTAATATCCTCCACCCACCCTCCCAAAGGAATCCTTATTTCTTTGTCTATAAATGGTTTCCCTCTCTTCCCGAGTGCCTTCTTCCTCCTGCTTCTTTCTTCCCTCTCTCACTCCCTTCTTTCTTTCCTTCCCTTCTCCCTTCCTCCCTCCCTCCCTCCTTCCCTTCTCCCTTCCTTCTTTCCATCAAGTGTTAAGACTAGAGATAAAAAGGTGATTCCTATCCATTAGTGTCTCACAGTAAGGAGAAGTTAAAAATGTGAGCAAACATAGAGAGAGTGAATTAAATATCCAGTTTCCTCTAACATACTTTGAACACCAGGTGTGCTAAATAGGGACAGATTTACCATGAAACCAATAAAGCTAAGCTGTAGGTCCTTTACATAAATTGGCCTATTCTAAGGTGCTGTGAGGGTCCTAATGATTTTGCACTCATAACTTCATATTTTTCATAAAAATGGACCTCTAAAATTGTAAATGGTCCCAGAGATTTCTCATGATGCCAATGCTAATGCATAAATAATGTCTACATGCTGATGTTTGTTTGTTTAAAACAATAACATTTCTTGAAATATCTCACCTAATATTCTCTACTCTCCTTTTTGTTTTCTCCTCTAGCACCCTGGCCCCCACACCCACAACCACAAATTGGGTTCCAGGGAGAGAGAATCATTCCTTCATTCCTTTGTTATTAGTCCTTCATCCTCTGATACTCAAATACATTAAGAACAATCATGAGCACATGTGGAATTTTGCAAAACCTTGAAAAAGATAATACTTTGGGACTGACAAATTAGGGAAAGGCATTCACTCTAGTGGACCAACTAGATAAAATTAGCCCTTTCTTCCTGGCTAATGAAGCCCTGGGTGAGGTGAGAAGACTTGGCAAATGGCTCTGGGGCTTGATTTTAGCCCCAATTTATTCTCTTTCTGTGGAGCATTCTACTGGAAACCACAACCTACATTTTATACCCATTGCATCCCTGTGTTCCTTAGTTTATTTCAAATATTTATTTAGGACAGATTTAAATGCTTTTTGGAGTCAAAGATATATCAAATCTATCAATACTCCAGGAAATTTGTCACTGCCGTAGTGGATATTTGACATTTTCCTAAAATGTATTCTTCATCAAGCTGACAGATAGTGCCTGCCACTTGGCTAGTGATGGTTTCCCAAGTTGTTTGTTCAAATGCTGCTGGGGAAGAAGCAGCTAAGAGACAGAAGGCTCCATGGAACCATTTTCAGTTAAAAATAGTGAACATGACTGACTCTGTAATAGTCTTCGTGATCATAAGAACTCCCCTGGATATGATGACCTACTTGGGACTAATGGGTGGAAATCACAAAGGATTTAGAGAAGAGACAGTAAGTGAAGCAATTCCTTCAGTTCCCAGACTCACTTCCAAATCCTTACTTCTTCCTCCTCAGCACCCCTTCCAACCTGGCACTAAGTCCTGCAAAGCCCACCTCCTAAACATTCCTAAATCCTGATCCTTATCTTCATCCTCCCAGGTAAACTTTGGGTTCAGGTTCTCATTTGTTCTCACCTGTACCACTGCATTAGTCCTTTGTTGGTGTTCTTATCATCATTTGGTCTTGGCCCTTCCAAATCATCTTCCACCTGAGGTCTGTTTGGTACTGCTGTGCTGCAGTTCATCTCCAGGAGAAGCAGGTGTAATGTGAAAGTGCCCCACAAGAGTCCTTTCTGCTCTAGCCCCCTAGGAAATAGAAAGCATGAGTATAATGAGGCCTTTTAATCTAGACAACCATCTAAGGAATTTTGGAGTGATAGTTTATAAAAGCAGGCTAATTTATTTCTGCAGCATGTTTTTTACTGAGAAGCCTTAATTCTTGTTAAATATAGCTCACTTTCTTGTGGCTTTAAATTGCATCCAGCTCTGAAATAGGGGTAGCTTTTATAAGAATTGCTTTTCTCCCTAGCTAGAAGTATAACCATACATAGAATAGTAAGAGAAACTTAAATGGCAATGAATTACTAAATAACTGCAACTTCAAAGACAATGTAGGTAATAACACTCTGCATTCATACAAGTCTGCCTTTCATCTGAGTATCTGAAAGGAAAGGAAAATGTAACTGATGTTATGTTATGGTTGAAAATTACAGCTGTGCAATTTCCTTAATCCTGAGTATTTCCATTCTCAATTATGCTACTGAGTTAAGGTATTTCTAGAATTTGGTATGTATTGATCTTGAACCCAGGCCTTTTCTCTTTGTATTTCTACCCCTCTAACATCAACCCAGAGTTGCAAAGGCATTGATGGACCTGCTTTTGTGGTTTGAAGCAGAAAAATGTAATGATAAAGGCTGGAAGATCATTTTTCTGAGCAGTTCTAAAGCTGTGGTGGAAAAATAAACTCAGAGATGAAGATGGAGATGCAACGTCTGCATCCTTAGGATATTCAATCAGGGTGTCAACAAACACTTGAGAAATGGGTCAGAGAACCTGTCTGCCCTCTCTCCTGAAGCACAAGATTTGCTGTGTATGCTCAGTAGGGTGAATGGAAATTGTTTTCATTAGGACTCAGAATCTTTAATTACAATACTGCAAATGCCCTGTACGTAATAGGGAAGTCTTGAAATCTCCAGAAATACATTGATACTGATCCCTCTTTATTTTCTTTCTTTGTGAGTTTGTGACCTTGTACTTTTTAAAAAAAAATTTTAATTAATTTTTTAAAAAATTACAGGAAACACAAACATTCTTAATATGTGATCATTCCATTCTAAATATATAATCAGTAATTCACAATATCATCACATAGTTGCATATTCATAATCATGATCATTTCTTAGAACATTTGCATTAATTCAGAAAAAGAAATAAAAACACAACAGAAAAATAAAATGAAAACAGGAAATAAAACCATACACACCATACCCCTTACTCCTCCCTTTCATTGATCACTAGCATTTCAAGCTAAATTTATTTTAACATTTGTTCCCCCTATTCTTTATTTTTAGTCCATATGTTTTACTCATTTGTTAACAAGGTAGATAAAAGGAGCATCAGACACAAGGTTTTCACAATCACACAGTCACACTGTGAAAGCTACACCATTATACAATCATCATCAAGAAACATGGCTACTGGAACACAACTCTACATTTTCAGACAGTTCCCTCCAGCCTCTCCATTTCCTCTTGGATAACAAGGTGATATTTACTTAATGAGTAAGAATAACCTCCAGGATAACCCCTTGACTCTGTTTGGAATCTCTCAGCCATTGACACTTTGTCTCATTTCACTCTTCCCCCTTTTGGTCCAGAGGATTTTCTCAATCCCTTGATGCTGGGTCTCAGCTCATTCTAGGGTTTTTCTCAATCTCTTGATGCTGAGTCCCAGCTCATTCTTGGATTTCTGTCCCACGTTGCCAGGAAGGTCCACACCCCTGGGGGTCATGTCCCATGTAGAGAGGGGGAGGTTGGTGAATTTGCTTGTTGTGTTGGCTGGAGAGAGAAGCCACATCTGAGCAACAAAACAGGTTCTCTTGAGGGTGACTCTTAGGCCTAATTTTAAGTAGGCTTGACCTATCGTTTGTGGGGTTAAGTTTCATATGAACAAACCCCAAGACTGGGGGCTCATCCTATAGCTTTGGTTGTCCACACTGCTTGTGAGAATATCAAGAATTCAACTTGGGGAAGTTGCCAACCTTTCCCTTTCAACCTATGTTTATCCTTGGGTCTAAGATGCATTTCCTGAAGACAGCATATAGATAGGTCCTATTTTTTAATCCATTCTGCCAGTCTATGTGTTTTGATGGGGGAAATAATCCATTAGCATTTAGTGTTACAGGCAGTACTTTCTACTACCCATTTGCCTTTTGGATTTTAGATGTCATATCTAATTTTCCTTCTTTTTACCTTTACTGATTGTCTTCATTTCTACACTCTTCTCCACACCTTACTCTTCTGTCTTTTTTATGTGTCTCTTGTGTTCCCTTTAGTATTTCTTGCAGAGCCAGTCTCTTGGTCACAAATTCTCAGTGATATTTTTGTCTGAAAATGCTTTAATTTCTCACTCATTTTTGAAGGACAATATTGCTAGATATTGAATTATTGGTTGACAGTTTTTTTCTTTTTATATCTTAAATGTATCATCCCACTGTCTTCTCACCTCCATGGTTTCTGCTGAGAAATCTACACAGTCTTTCTGGGCTTCCCTTGTTGTGATGGACTGCTTTTCTCTTGCTGCTTTCAAAATTCTCTCTTTGTCTTTGACATCTGACATTCTGATTAGTTAAGTGTCTTGGAGTATGTCTATTTGGATCTATTCTGTCAGGGGTAGGCTGCACTTTTTGGATCTGTAATTTTAAGTCTTTCATAAGAGTTGGGCAATTATCAGTGATAATTTCCTCCATTAGTTTTTCTCCTCCTTTCCTCTTCTCTTCTTCTGGGACAACCACAACACGTATATGCATGTGCTTTATGTTGTCATTTAATTCCTGGAGTCCCTGCTGATATTTTTCCATTCTTTTCCCTATATTTTCTTTTCCTTGTTGGATTTCAGGTGTCGCATCCTCCTGTTCACTAATCTTATCTTCTGCTCTATTGAAATTTGACTTTGTAGGTTTCCTTTTTTTTTAAATCTCATCTACTGTGCCTTTCATTCCCATAAGTTCTGTGGGTTTTTTTTCAGACTTTTGATTTCTTCTTTTTGTTTGTCCCTTGCCTTCTTTATATCCTCCTTCAATTCATTGATTTGTTTTTTTGATGAGGTTTTCCATGTCTGTTCAAACATCCTTAATTAATTGTTTGAACTCCTGTATCTCATTTGAATTTTTGGTTTGTTCCTTTAACTGGGCCATATCTTCAATTTTCCTAGTATGATTCATTATATTTGCTGGTGTCTAGGCATTTAATTTCTTTAATTAGTTCATTCTGGAGATTGTTTTCATTTTTTTTAGTTAGGATTTTCTTGCTGGATGACTTCACTGTTTATCTGTTCTTTGACATTTAGTTCAGCTTATTCTAGACCTCTAGCTTAGGTTTTGTTTAACCAATCAATATTTTTCAGTTCTTGTTTTCTTATTTCTTGCCCTGCCTGTAAGGTGCCTTTTTTCTTCCTTAGGAGGGTCTATTTATGTGTTGTAGACACCAGTCATATTTTCACAGACCAAACTGGCCTCCTTTCAGGAGGAAAGTGTCACCTGAATCAGATTTCCCTGAGGGTGAGACCAAGCAGGTTGAAAGACTATCCTATGAAGCCTCAAGAATCTGTGTTTTGCTATCCTGCCCAGTATGTGGTGCTTGTCTGCCTGTGGTTCCCACCAGTATAAGGTAATGTGGTACCTTTAACTTCAGCAGACTCTCCCTGCTGGTGGTGTGGTTGAGACAGAGGAGAGTTTGTAGGCTGGCTTTAATTGCTTCAGTTTTCCAGACCGTGGTGTGTGAATTCCTTGAGGCATGGATTCCACTTGAGCTGGGCCCCATCCCTCTCCTGGGGAAGGTTCAGCCTCCAGAGAATCTCTCACACAAACTTAATTCTGCCCTTGCCTAAGGCAGTTGGAACCTGAGAAGGCTTGCAGTTGTATCCAAAGAGCAATCAATGTGTAGAAACACAGCCACAAAAAAGAAAAGCAAGACCCCATTACTTGGGTTTGCCAATCAAGATCTTAAGTTGGTATGTTGCTCTGTGTATCTCTAGGTCCTATATGCCCCCTCCTTTCCTTCAGGGCCCAGACCCTTTCAAATATTTTGTGCTGTCTGATCAAAAAAAAATTTTTTTTTTAAATTTTTCCCAACAGCCCTGTCTGTTTTGCCATAGGGAAAAACCCAGCAACCTCAGCTTTTATTCAAGGTTCAGCTGAGCTGGGGGCCTACTTTAATAGTCAGAATGTGTTAATTAATTCCACAATTGAAGTTTGGTTGAGCTAAGCCCCTTGCTGTCAGCAAAGTCTCTTTCCTTTCCCCTCTGGAAAGCAGCCTGTTGGGGAGGGGACTCACAGTTCTGGGTGGGATTGCAGCTGGTCCAGCTTGTCCAGACTGTTGTTCACTGTGTGTCCGGTCACTGATGTGGTCCCAGCAGTTGTTCTGTACTGTTACTGGCTATTTACTAGTTGCTTTGGAGGACGAACTAAATCCCACACCTCACTAAGCTGCCATCTTGTACCTCTTTTTCACCAAATGATTTTTCAGAAGGCTGACAAGGTTGCTAAATCCACTCAATTGGGGTAGAATAATCTCTTCAACAGATTGTGCTGGGAGAACTGGATATCCATATGCAAAGGAATTAAAGAGGACCTCTACCCCACATCATATACAAAATTAACTGAAAATAGACCAAAGACCTGAATACAAGAGCCAGGACTATAAAACTCCTAGAAGAAAATGATTTCTTAGACTTTACACCCAAAATGCAAGCAATAAAAGAAAAAAAAAGATAAATAGGACCTCATCAAAGTTAAAAAACATTTTCATGTCAAAAGACTTTATCACAAAATTATTAAAAATCAGACACAAAAGGGTAAATATTGTATAATCTTGTTTATATGAATTAGCTATAATAAGCAAACTAATAGATTTAAAATCTAGAATATAGGTTACCTGGGGCTAGGTTGTTTGTAGGGAGTGGGGAGTCAATGCTTAACTTGTATAGAGTTTCTATGTAGAGTTGATTGTATATATATATGGGAGAAAATATTTGGAAACCACACACCTGAAAAGGGTTTAAAATCCAGAATATATAAAGAAATACTACAATTCAATAAAATGACAAACAACTCAATTAAAAATTGGACAAAACAGTTGAATAGACATTTTTTTAAAGAGCATGTACAATGACTAAATAGCACATGAAAATATGTTCAACATCACTAGCCATTAAGGAAATGAAAATCAAAACCACAGTGAGATAATATTTCATGCCCACTAGAGTGGCTACCATAAAAATAAAAGAAAATTACAAGTGTTGGAGAGGATGTGAGAAAATAGGAACACTCATCCATTGGTGGTGGGAATGTTGAATGATGAAGCTGCTATTGAGGAGAGTTTGGCAGTTTCTCAGAAAGCTATGTATAAAATTACCACATCAGCCAGCAATCCCACTCTTAGATATATATCCAAATGCAGGAGAGCAGGAACTCCAACAGATATTTACACAACAATGTTCATAGTGGCACTATTCACAATTACCAAAAGATGGAAGCAACCCAAGTGTCCATCAATCAATGGATGGATAGACAACATATGGCATATACAAACCATGGAATATTATTCAGCCATTAAAGGGAATGAAGTCTTGATACATGCAATAAAATAGATGGCCCTTGAGGACATTATGTTGTGTGAAATAAGTCAGACACAAAGGGATAAATATTGTATAATCTCATTAATATGAACTAATTATAACAAGCAAACTCATAGAGTTAGAATCTAGAATATAGGTTATCTGGGGCTGGGTTACAGGTAGGGAATAGGGAATCAATAGATTAATTTGTATAGAGTTTCTATTTAGGTTGATTGTAAAGTTTTGCATATGGATGGTGATGATGGTATCACATCATTGTTAGTGTAATTAACAGTTCTTAGTTATATACGTGAATGTGGTTAAAGGAGGAAATTTTAGGCTTTATATACATTACTAGAATAAAAGTCAAAAGGTAAAACGTAGAACTGCATAACACAATAAACCCTATTATAAATGATGGGCTATAGATAATAGTACTAGTATAAAAGTGTTCTTTTGTGAATTATAACAAATGTACCACACTAATACAAAGTTTTAAAAATAAGGTCGTATATGAGGAAAAAAATGCACCTATTCTGAACTATGGACTGTAATTAACAGTATAGCTTTACTATTCTTTCATGAATTGTAACAAAGGTACAAGACCAATGCAAAAGTGTCAACAATAGAGGCTATATGGGAATGCTGTGATTTTTATATGCTTTTTCTGTAAACCTACAGCTTCTCTATTTAAAAATACATACATACATTGGGACAGATGGGGTTTTGTTTATCCATGAAGCTTCCCACTTTATATGTGTGTGGAGTTAATTTTAAAAAGAACAAATGAGAGCATTGAATTCACTTGAGACTTATATTGACCCAGACAATACCAAATACAGTGATTAGTTAATTTATGTTGCTGATCATCCAATACAGAGAATGTACAATGGGCTCTGGTGCATAAATAAATTGAACTCCACAAATAGTGGCATAAAGCTAACTTCGGCAAAGGGTCATGAAAACTCCTTATGTGAAACATCTTTTACAATTTTTTTTTAAAGCACATAAAATTTTATAGGTATGGGGCAGGCCACGGTGGCTCAGAAGGCAGGAATGCTTGCCTGTGATGCCAGAGGACCCGGGTTCGATTCTCGATGCCTGCCCATGTTAAAAAAAAAAAAATTTATAGGTATGATAACTCATTTGATGTGATTCAGAGGGAAATTCTGACAAGATGTTGGCCCTGACCTTTATACCATTAGGAAGTAGCCAACTTGGAATGCAGATAGTATAAAAGAGTCTATGAATTTCCTAATTGTAACCTTATTTGAAAAAGATGGAAATAAAGTGAGGCAGTGTGGTCATACCCTATTATCAGTCAAGTGGTAAGGTCGAAAAAGGTATATTAATTTTATTCTGAGTGAAAAAGAGATTCCAACTAGTGGACATAAACGTTTTTAACACTGAAGTGAAACAGATATCAGGAAAATTAAAATATTCCCCTTGCTCACATTGGGAAGTTCGTTACCAGAAGCCAGTTATCAAGTCCAACAAACATTATTGACTCGTATGCCCCAGGAATTATGAGAAATTAATGATGACCACAGCTCTGTTCCTGATGGGAGTTGTGCTTTAGGAAAATTACTTTGATTCTGGACCAGAATGAGTATTTTTTTTTTTTTTTTTTGGATTTAATAGGCAAGGGAGGTTACATGAAGCAGCATTGCAGAGGGAGAATCCAAATGGACCTTATTAAATATAGGGGTTGAGCTTTGTTACAATAGTGAGGTTTAAATCTGAATACCAAGAAAATGGTGGTATCAACATCACATTTGAACTAGAGAGAAGATATAAAGGAGAAAGCAATGTGCTACGGACTTGACTGATCTCAGCACTTAGCAAGTGTTGATTGGTTGTTGCTCCCTGCATAACCCAATGTGGGCAGAAATAAATCCAAGGGTGTATAGTCAAGTGTCAGGTTTTAACCCCAATCCTGGAGGCAGCATAAAAGAGAGAGCCATAATACATTTTTCTTTGTAAACAGCCTAGGCTTCTTGTTTTCTGCCTTGTAAATTCTGGAGTCAGTTTGGTAACCCAAAATATAACTATCCTGATATAATGAATTTTTAAATTGTCTGACAAATTTCATCACCCCAGTTAATTCTTCTCCACTTAGTAATTGCAGAGTAAGTTCATATAGCTTATATAGCTTTTATTCCATGAATAATAGTTGGCTAGGTTAGGAGTTCCTTGACTACAAGCACTATGTCTTTTTACCTTTGCATTGCTAGACATGGACTAAGGCCTAGCACACAAATATTGATTAAGTGATGAGTGCTGAGGAAATGCCTGATTGGACTTGATTTAGTTCTCCTCTTTGCTACCAAGGCTAGGCTTGAGTGTCCGGCCACAGGAATCTTGCCATCTGCTCAAATTGCTCCTCCAGATAGAACATTTTGATGTGGAACATGTATGACAAGTCCAGGCTTTGGTTGGTGAGTGGTAATGATCACAGTGATGGTATATGAGTGAGTTGGGGGTACAATGCTCTGGTGATGGATGTAAGGACAATAGAAATTGAGACATCTAAGAGGTAAATTTATTTTAAGTGCTGTTCTACTTCTACTCCATCCCAACTTTTGGTTTTCCTTTTCCTAATTCTTATACTTATTGATTCATTTATTCAACAAAAGTGTATTTCTACTTAATGTGCTGATTTGAAATTGTTGTATACCCCAGAGAAAGCCATGTCCTTTAATCCTGATTCAATATTTTTAAGTAGGATCTTTCTGATTAAGTGGCTTCCATGGAGATGTGTCTCCACCCATTCAAAGTGGGGTTGCTTGCTGGAGTTATTTAAGAGGGAACCATTTTGGAAAAAGCTTCAGAGCTGACAGAGCTGACAGGAGACCCAGATATTTGGAAATGCAGGAAGAAAATGCCCTCAGGAAAGATGCTTGAAACCAGAAGCCAAAGGACAGCAGATACCAGCCATGTGACTTCCAAGCTGACAGAAGTGTTCTGGACTCATCGGCCTTTCCTGAGTCAAGAGATCTTTCCTTGGATGCCTTAGTTTGGACATTCTTATGTCCTTAGAACTGTTAACTTGTGACTTAATAAATTCCCTTTATAAAAGCCATTTCATTTCAGGTATACTCATTCTGGAAGCTTTAAAAAACTAGTACACTTAATATACACTATGTGAAGTGTTGGGAATACAAAATATAAAAAACAAGTCTTGGCAAGTAGGCTATCCCATCCATAAGGCCTAATGCAGTTCTTTTACACTCGTCTTGCTCTCCTTGTTTTTCACTGCAATATAATATCCTATAGTCCGTTTACATTGCATCATTTCTTTTTTAGCTATTTCTTCCTACTTCAAAGACATGCATAGTAAAATCTGTACTACCTGAAAATGTCTCCTTTTTTTTATTTCTCTCAACAATCTTCTGTTTCAGAGGAAGAATACTTCATTGTCAAAAAATACTAACATTGCAACTTTATTAATTTTAAGATACATTTTTACTTCTATTTTTTCACTTGCTTGATAATAGTTCATGAGATTTATCAGAATTCCAGCATTGATATTTAATATTTTAAAACAAGCCTCTTTCTTAATGAGTCTAATAAAGATCTAATATCTGATTTGGATTTAACAATGATCGTTAGTAATAATTGTTAAAAACCAGATTTAAATGTATATATTTTTAAAAATATCTACTTTGCTTTGGGAAGAAATATTTTATTTCATCTCACTACTAAAGAAAGCAGCTATTGCAAATATACTCTCTCCGTCCTTCTCATCCTTCACCATCGTCCTCCTGTTTGAGAATGTTTCACATTTTCTTATATAAAAACTGGATCCTTATTTTTATTATTTTTATGACTGTGTATTATCTCTAGCTTAGAAACTACAGAGTAAAAAAATATTAAAAAATGAAAATTGAATTTGAAAAACCCTGGAAGAAGCTCACTGAAATTGAAGATGGCAATAAAAGAAAGCCAAACAAACAAACAAACAAAAAAGCCAGGATTCAATAAGGGGCCCACTGGAAATGGATGTGAAACGAGCTTGTCCTTGTAAAGTGAAACAGATGAGGTTGAGGGGTGTGAGGCAAGGCTGTAATAGCAACAATAAGGGAACAACTGATTCATAATGATTTAGCCCAGTGGGCCTTAAACCTTAGTGACATTAGAATCACCCAGAAGACCTATTAAAAGACATCTTTCTGGGTTTCACTCCCAGAGCTTCTGATGCTTCAGGTTGAGTTGAGATATTTGCATTTCTAATAATGTAGTTGGTTCAGGGGCCACATTTTGAGAGCCACTAATCTAGCCAAACAGTGAAATATTAGACACCATTGAAATTGATGATGTTGATGTATATTTATTTATAAATAAATAAAGATAAATTCACAATAGAAATAGTGACAGAGTGAAAGAGAATGAATGTAAGAGAAAAAAAGAGACCCTTCCTCCATGTCCACCAACGTCAAACCCCCTCCCCATCTGTATGGCATAGGAAGTTATTAAGATATCAACACTTTATTCTAAATTTTACAATTAAGAGAAAAGAATTAAGGTGTCCTTGTGCAAATGGTGTTTCAGGATAGGCATTAATTCCAGCAAATGGAGGAAAGTTCTTCTTTACAGAAGAGTTAGTGATAATGAATGTGAAAGGAATGATTGAATTAGAAAATCACTATTTTGCATTACTTAATGCAATAATCAGGCAACAATCTTCAATGGATGAAACCAGTAGATGAAAGGTCAATAGAAATATTTACAATGGGTCAGGCAATGGTGGTTTAGTAGCACAGTTCTTGCCTGCGATGCTGGAGACCCAGGTTCGATTCCCGGAGCCTGCCCATGCCAAAAAAAAAAAAAGTGCTCTTTTCGGCAGCACATATACTAAAATTGGAATGATACAGAAATATTTACAATGGAGTGATAAAGTTGTTAGCACATAAATGCCCTGATTAATTTTAGAATAAATAAAGAGAAACAATCAGACTTTATGGTGCCTGATGTGATGCAGTATACCATATATTAAATATTCTTGCCAAAAAGGTGAATTTAAATCTAATCAAGAGCCTGGTACTAACTTTCACTTATAAAAAACATGGTAGAAAAAGAAACAAATTAAATGATGCCACAGGGAAGGAAACAGACAATTCCAAAATCAAGACGTGGAGAAAAAATTTAGAATAGACTACTCTAAATTCAGAGAGAATTATGAGATGTAACAACAAAATATAATATGCTGATTTTATTTAGATTCCAGTTTGAATCAATCAACTGGGGGGAAAGAAAAGACTGGAAATGTATGGCCTGGATATTAGCCAATACCAAAGAAATATTGTTAATTTTGTTGCATTGATAATGGCATTGGAATCTGTTTTGGTTTGCTAACGCTACTGCAATGCAATATATCAAAAATGAATTGGCATTTACAAAGGAGATTTAGTAAGTCACAAGTTTCAATTCTAAGGTCATGAAAAATGTCCAAATTAAGGTACCAACAAGAGGATACATTCTCTTAAGAAAGGCTAAACTTTTCTGGTGTTTGTCTGTCACGTGAGGAGGCACATGGCGACATCTGCTGCCCTCTTCTGTCTTCTGGTTTCAAACAGCAATCTCAGCTTCTGGTGTCTTCTGGGCACTTTCCTGTCTGCATCTCCAAAAGTCTGTTTCTGGTTTCAGCTCTGTGTTCCTTGTGTCACCTCTTTTAAGGACTCCAGTAATTAAGCCCCCCTTGAATAGGTGAGGTCACACCTCCATGTAAATAATCTAATCAAAAGGTCCTATCCACAATAAACCTGTACTCACAAGATTGGATTTAAAGAACATGGCTTTTCTGGAGTACAAGGCAATTTCAGACCAGCAGAGAGTCAGTAAGAAAATTTCTATATTTTTAAGGGTTGTATGCTGACTAATGTTGACATGAAATGAAAGGCTAGCTAAAATATGCTTTAAAAAATGTTAGCAAATGAAAAACAAGATACGTGAAGGAAAGTGACAAACTTTTGAGAATTATGATGTCTGGGAGCTGAGTCTCTGAGAGAGAGAGAGAGAGTCATGAGTCAGTATAATATTCTTTTTACTCTTGTGTGTTTAAAAGTTATTAAAATAAGGCGGGCCACAGTGGCTCAGCAGGCAGAGTTCTTGCCTGCCATGCCAGAGACCCGGGTTGGATTCTTGGTGTCTGCCTATGCCAAAAAAATAAAAGATATAAAAGTTATTAAAATAACTTTTAGTCCAACCTCCATAGTTTCTGTTCTCTTAATCATATTTTAGAAAGTTTCCACATTTTTGATCATTTAAAAATCCCAAAGTAGAAATTTTATTGTCCAGATATTCTATTTATACTCTTGCCTATGTTACCGGTTACCTTCTGATTTCGGCAAAGTAATTTCCAGTTTAGTTTTCTGCTAAATAGGTGTAATAATATTATCTGCTTTAGCTTTGCTATGAGGATTAAATGACAGAATGGATATAAATTTCTTTATACAGGACCTGACTGTGCTGGTTTGAAGCTGTTTGTACCCCAGAAAAGCCATGTCTTTCTCCTGATCCAATCTTGTGGGGACAGCCATGCTTCTTTTAGTGGAACCTCTTTGATTGGATTATTTTAATGAAGACTGGAAACATGTAATTGTGGGTGTGACCTTTTGATTAGCTGGAGATATGACTGCCCATTCCAGATGGGTCTTGATTAGTTTACTGGGGTCGTTTAAAAGGTGATACATTTGTATGAGCCTCAGATGAAGAGGGAGACACAGACTTTTGGAAATGCAGAAGCCCCAGGAGACACAGTTGATTCAGAGCCCAAAAAGATGCAGACATTTGGAGATGCCTGGAGTGCCGACAAAGAGAGCTGATAGAGATAGAGATGTTTGGAGATGCAGAAAAATGCACCTATGGAAAGCTGTTTGAAACCAGAAATCAAAGGACCAGCAGATGCTGGCCATGTGTCTTCCCAGATCAGCCTTTCTTCAGTCAAGGTATCTTTCTTTGGATGCCTTACTTTGGACATTGTTATGGCCTTAGAACTGTAAAGCTGCAGCTTAATAAATTCCTGGGTTTTGTTTGTTTGTTTTTTTTTTGTTTGTTTGTTTGTATGGGCAGCCACCAGGAATCAAACCCAGGTCTCTGGTATGGCAGGCAAGAACTCTGCCTGCTGAGCTGCCATGGCCCACCCAATAAATTCCTTTTATAAAAGCCAATCCATTTCTGGTATATTTCATTTCTGGCACCATTCACAAATTGAAATACTGATGGTAATCACTCAATAAATGCTAGCTACTATTTTATTATATAGAATTTGTTTTTCTTTTCTACTCTTCTAGTGAATGAATTAAGATTTTTTTTC
The DNA here is from genome assembly GCA_004026745.1 of Myrmecophaga tridactyla. Taxonomy (NCBI): domain Eukaryota; kingdom Metazoa; phylum Chordata; class Mammalia; order Pilosa; family Myrmecophagidae; genus Myrmecophaga; species Myrmecophaga tridactyla. The sequence continues at coordinate 24,811 of PVIY010034428.1, forward strand.
AAGTTGAGCATTTGAAAAGGAGATATTAACTAATAATAACAATGTTGTCTACATAATTAACTTGAAAGTGATGAGCTATACTAGCATAGTACATTTAAAAACTCAAAAAATTATTTAAATATACAACATTTGTTATGACATAAAAATACTTTCATCAGGTTTTGAGACTCAGGAAAATGATTTTAAAATCAACATACTCTCATCATTCATAAATACCAGTACAGCATGACTTACTCTTTGTTTGCATAAATAATCTGTGCATTCTTCAGAAAAGTTAAACAACTTTGCTGAAGCTCTTCACAGTGCCTAACTGAATTTAGAAACAAGCTATTTTCCCAGTTCACTTAGAGTCAGAATTGTCTTACCGTTGCAGATGGGTTGTCAACATTGCAACTGTGATGCTTTTAAGACCATGTGAGGAGATCAAGCAAGTCCTGGGAAGTAAGTTGGATATGACTCCAAAACCCTTGTGGACAATGAAATAAAAACTGAGAAGTGGCACATTCCTTGGGAAATATTTTAAGATTGTTATTTACACCAGGAGGCAGAGAGCAATACAGCTGGAGACTTAAATGGAAAGATCAGTACAGAGATGGGCTAGAAACTACTATTTTGCCAAGTTGATAACATCTGGCACATTAAAGTTAAATATCTAACAAGCTAAACACAAGTTCAAGTAGCAGATGAGCTCTCTTCATCTTTCTGCAAGAAGCAGGAACATGATTTCTAAAAATGTCATTTTATATGTTCAAAACACAGATAGCGTTTAAAAATAAAATCCTCTTTCAAACAGATGTGGAATATGCAGCTGGAAGTATAAGCAATCAGGAATGCAAGAAAGTAGTTTATATAAAACCTAAATGGTATATTAACATTATCAGTAGATTACAGCATAAAATACAGCTATTTGTCTACCTTCTAAGATTGCAATGGTTTATCAGATTATGAGCAGTACTTACAAAGCAAAGCATAAGAAAATATGTTTTCAGAAACAAACAAAAAAATACATTGGGACAATTACAGATCCATGGCTATAGTAAAGATTTTCTTTGAGAAAAACTTACTCTTAAAATGTTCTAAGAGTTATCAGTGTTTTTCAGATACCTTTTATACCAGGATTTCTCTTTGATCCCCCTCTCTAAAGTCTGTATCAATATGACTTGGGATATCTTTCTGAGATGATGAATCCAATCTGAGTTTTAGTCACAGCGACAGAAGTTAAAATGGCATCAAAGATCCAGTCCCTTTTTTTATTTTCTAACTTTGGAAAAACACAAAATTGACCCATGTTTACAATTCAAGCTTCATTATTTCATGTTTCAATATGTAAGAATTGCAATTTTCTACTCTTCTGAAAAGCAATAATCTTCTTAAAAAATTATGCTGCAGGGTGCACCCATGGTTCAGTGGTAGAATGCTCACTTGTCATGCTCCTTCACAATGCCCCCCCTACAAAAAAAACTGGAAAAAAATTAAGTTGCCTTTTCGACACATTACAGGTAGAGATTCATAATATTTTATTCTAATCTACCAAAACTGGATGAGGCAGTAACAGCAAATCCACAGAATTATTCTGAAAGGAATTCATCAGTATTCCTTGAACACCTACTATCCCAAACACAATTGTAGGTGCCAGGGATATAGCTATAAGTAGACAGACAAGAACTCCAAGCATAGGAAGCTGCATTCTAGTGGAAGGAGAAGCGAATAAATAAACCAAAACATTTCAGATCAGTGCTGGGGTGAAAATAATACAGAGTGATGGGATAGAGAGTATCTGGGGGGCTACTTTTCATTGATTAATCAGACAAAGTTGCTCTGAAGTGGGATTTTTAAACTGAGAATTGAATAATGTGCTGGTTTGAACAGAAGTATGCCCCCTAAGAAAAGCCATGTTTTGATATAAAACCCATTCTTAAAGGTAGAATAATCTGTATTCAATGCTGTGTGTTTGAAACTGTAATGAGATCATCTCCCTGGATGATGTGATTTAGTTAAGAAGGGTTGTTAAACTGGATTAGGGGATGATATGTCTCCACCCATTTGAGTGGGTCTTGATTCATTTCTGAAGTCCTATAAAAGAGGAAACATTTTGGAGAAAGTGATTCAGAGAGAGTGCCACTACGAAGCAGAGAGTCCACCAGCCAGTGACCTTTGGAGATGAAGAAGGAAAATGCCTCCCGGGGAGCTTCATGAAACAGGAAGCCAGGAGAAGATGCTAGTAGATGACGCAGTGTTCGCCATGTGCCCTTCCAGCTGAGAGAGAAGCCCTGACTGTGTTCGCCATGTGCCTTCTCATTTGAGAGAGAAACCCTGAACTTCATTGGCC
>PVIY010034429.1:0-15984 GCA_004026745.1 Myrmecophaga tridactyla
CCACCGCCCACTCAAGCCTGCGCTGGGGGCTTTCAAGAGCAGACCCAGTCTCACCCAGTGTGGACCGCCCTGACTGCAAAGGGCAGAGAGACTGAGGAGGTATTTCCATGCTCATTGGAAGTATTCGCTTAATTAAGAGCTGCTAATTTGAAAAAGTGCTGGGGCATGTTTAATGTATGTTGCAAGCAGATCAGGTATTTCAAATGAAAACTGTCAAAATGCTGGGAAGCCTTGGGAAGACGGTGCAAGTGGCTGAGGGAAGGAGACCCATGGTCTGTGGAAAGAGAGGACACCGGCAGTGCCAGCTCCAGGCCGGCCCCTTGAGAACTCTGAGCAGGTCTCAGCCCCGGCCAAGCCCAGAGGCAATCATTCACCCGCTCTGGGACGAGCTGGGACCCTGCCATGGGGAGCTGTGGAGTGTAAGAACCACAGGCCTTCAACTTGGGTGCCAGGCCACTGCTTCCAGATCGCATGTGACCTGACACCAGGCTGAGGAAAAGCAGGTGGGTCTGGACAGGTAAGCTTAGGCAGGTGGGCTCAGACAAGTAGGTCCTGGCAGGTGGGCTCAGGCAGGTAGATCCTGGCAGGTGGGTCCCTGCAGGTGATTCAGGGCAGGTGGGCTCAGGCAGGTAGGTCCTGGCAGGTGGGCCCAGGCAGGTAGGCTTAGGCATGGGGTCCAGGCAACTATGCTGCAGAAAGTTAGGGGTCTCAACAGAAGCCACCCCAAGGCTAAGCTGACCAGCATGTGAGGGACCTGGGGTCCATGGCCTCCTCTAGTGGGGAGAGGAAGGGACGAGCTGCACAAGACTTACCCCATCACATACTAGGACCCGCCTCAATTCTTCCACAGACAACCAAGCAGCTTCTTACCAAAGGCCGTGCAGCTCAACAGAACATGGCTCTCCTAGTGCCTCTGTCAGGGGCTGTGGGTCTTAGGTCTGGGGTCCTTCGTGAGTGTACCCCTGCATTCCCTGAAGACGTGAGTGTGCTGGAGCACTAAAAGCAGGCAGCCCAGAGGGTCTCCCAACAGCCTGACACCCACATGGCTTCTCCAGCAGGTCGACATGCTCCCTTTTCTCACCGAGTGCAGAAAAATTCCCCAAAGCTTCCAACTTTGCTGTTAACTTCAGAAAGAAGTTTAATTCTTTAGAGATTTATTTGACCAAGCTCTCCCTCAGCCAAGTTCAGTCTCTGTTGTAAATTCTGTGCTTTGTGGGGGGTGGGGCATGAACTGTTTCAGTCCCTGGCTCTCGGGTGCAGAAATGCCCACCTAATCGGGGTAGGGGAAGAAGACGCAGCAGCAGGGAAAGCTCCAGAGTTGTGTGGGAATATCACTGACTCCCCAATGCACCACCAAGGAGCTGCTGGAGCAAGGAGAGAGCGGAGCTAATTAAGGACGTAATTGGGGATTATTACCCAGGAGAGAGCTGAGTGACGTTAGTTAACACGGCACACGTGTCTATCCAGGTTATCCTGGGTATAAGTGGGTTCTGTGCCCCAGGTTCTGGTGCCCTGGGGAAATCTGTGGAATCGAACCAAAGAGTTGGTGGCAGTGTAATTAAATGTAGCTACCCTAGAGAAATCGGCCCATCCACTTGTTACGGTTGATTTCAGCTAGACTGAGCCAGCTGTAATGTGCAAAATTAATTTTATGTACCTCTTTATGCACACTTTAAGCGGTATGTATATGCTTCTCTTCTTTCATCATGCTGCGTAATTTCTGGATAGCTGCCATCATCCCCCCTCTTTTTAACTGTCCCCATGTCCCAGAGGTTAGAATTAGTGCATCAGAGCTATTTAAACCCAGGACAGTAAATTCACACTTCATAGCCCCATATATGAAGATCTGTCGTACAGAAGGATCCCCACTGCCATCCTTCGGATCATAGAATCCCACACCTATAAACTGTAAGGTGTGAAGCTGCAGCTGCTTCTCTCTAAGCTCCACTGGGGTGAAAGGTATACATCTCAAACACCCGTTTGGGTCCCTCCACCCATCTGTTGGCTTGCCCCTCCAAACTCTGTCTCAGGAGGAATGCCCTGTTGGCTGGGAACAAGTCTGGCACTCAGGGTGACATTTAGCACAGCAGAGATCTCTGAACATGAAAGGCAGTGTCTGCGTGCCCATTGCTCCCTTCTCTCCCTCCACTCCCATACTCCCCCTTCTCTCGGGCCTTGTCTCCCGGGCAGGACTGTGCGGCCCCACCTCGTCCACCTGGTGGGCTAGGTGAGCAGTCTGCTGACACCCAGGATAAAGGAGGAGGGAGTAGAGCTTCAGGCCTGGGGATGGTTGGGCCAAAGAAGCAGCTTCCAGCCTGGGGAGCAGCTTTAGCCCTGAGGAGCAGCTTTGGGACTAGGGAGCTGCTTTGAGCCTGGGAACATTTGGGCCAAGAGAGCAGCTTTGAGCCTGGGAAGAAGCTTTGGGCCTGGGGAGCAGCTGTGGGCCTAAGGAGCAGCTTCAGGCTTAGGGAATCTTGCCTTTTCTCTTGCAATGGTTAGTTAGGTTAGAAATACACACTGAAATCCTTGATAGTAGACCCCCAAGAAGCAATGGCTCAGTCTGTTCTCATCCCTTTCCTGGCTAGGGGAAGCAACTTCCCTACCTCTTCCTTCTGAGGTGGAAAACATGCAGGGAAAGAGTTCCATGTAGACATCCAGAGAGAGAAGCAGGAAAACAAGGGGTAGGGAAATCTCTGCCCCGGCTTCTCAGAGAAGGTCACTCAGCATCAAGGGCAGACATTTGAGCTGAGAACAAAGATTCGGCTAAACGTGTTCACCTGTTCCACTCCTAAAGATCATCACTTTTTAACTTCATGGCCTTACTCCACATTTTCCAAAGCAAAAAAATTGTCTATTGATCTTTAGTTATTGCACTAAATTCATTTTCCCACTTTGAAATAATGAACAACATAAAAACACTGATCAGCGATGGCGGGAGCTGATCCCAGCCGCCCTAGGGGCCTGCCCGACTCCTGCCAAGCTGGCAGAGAGGAGACGCTCGTTCCCGATATGAGAATACTGCTCAAGACCCCAGGGTGTCCTCACAGAACAAAAAACCTTCCAGGGAATTCCGTTTGGCCTTTACCAAGGGCTTCCAGAAGAATCTGCCTTTCTGGCGATGTGAGTTGACTTCTCTTTGCTCTCACTACTATCAGAGACGTGGCGGTGCTGGAACCCAAAAGCATTCATTTTTCATTGCAGCGAACTCCCAACCTTGGATTTCCCTGCCCAGTTTAGGGTCATCCTAGTCACCCACCTGCCGAGCACAGGTAAGGGGCCAACAGGGGCTCCTTGAAGCCCAGCTCTGTCCCAGGATTAAAGCAAGGCTACCTTGTTTTATTATCCTAAGAATAAGCCTAGACTTGAGACAGGTGAACAGTTTGCTAATAAGATTGAAGTTAATTGTAAGGGAATAGATAGAAGTGAAGGTGGTTCACTAGGGGGTCTATAAGTGATATTACCATATTGAAGGTGAACATGATTGAAAGGGTTGTATAGACTCGTGCATCCCACCAATCGACACTACAAATATAAATAAGTTCTTGCATGAACTACTGCAAAGGTGTGAATCTTGTACAAAGAGTGAATAATTTCAGGGTATGGGGGAAAACGCGATTGCATGCTCTGGGCTATGTTTAACAGGAAAACACCAACAGAGCCGCAGTGATAAAAGGGGTGCATAATGGGGAGCGATAAGAGTTAGGGGGAGGTTTGGATTTTCCGTTTGCTGGTGTTGTGTTTATTAGCTATCCTTCTCTTGGGAACAATGAAATTATCTACAAGTGAGAGTACTGATAAACTGCTAACTTTGGACATTATACATGAGGCCCAGTAAATAGAGGCGGCTGAAGGATGCACTGACGGCAAAGTAGATTGGCGAACGATGGTGTAAACACATGATGGATCCCGGTGCTGCTGCAAAAAGCAAAGAAGGTGTGGGGCATGCAATGATGCGAATGAACCTGTGCGACGCTCGGTGAGGCAAAATATGCCAGAAACAAAAGAGCAAAGATTGTATGAGCGCATTTAGAAAATACTTATAAGAAAACTGGGGCCTAAATTGTAAGCTCTTATAGCAGTCACATTTAGTCCGGAGTGGTAATTGTTATTTCTGGATTTTGACGGGCTGTTTTATGCATGTATATCCTGGTATTTAGAGATAAAAATGAAGCTGATCGGGTCGGGATTAAGGAATTCAGAATATAGCGGTAAGGAAGACATTGCCTATATTTTAGAATTTCACCTACTCTTTGGGACCAAAGGAAGAAAGTTTTATTACGTCCAGAGTCTAGGTTTTTTGTAGCATGTAATCTAACTCAACCTGTCTGGATTTAAACAATCCAAACACAGGGAGCCTAGAATAAGAATGAAGACGTTTAATCCTGTAATCCTGTATACTTACTGTAATGCCTTGATACATCCCAGAGCGTATTAAGCAGATAATCAAAATTACTGGCAAAGTCCCTTGAGGGATGGGAGAAAAATTATGGAACTATTAAACTTTGCCACCAGGGAAATACCAGCTACTGTGTCAAACATCAGGGAAACCCACATCAATAGGGCAAGCCCTTGATCTTGAGGCTGACTCCCATGAAGCTTACGTATGTAGGAGAGAGGGTTAGCCTACTTTTAGGCATGCCTAAGTGTCACCTCCAGACAACCTCTTTTGTTGCTCGGATGAGGCCTCTCTCTCTCTAAGCCCAAATCTGCAAGTGAAATTATTGCCCTCCCCCACTATTGGGAAATGACATCCAGGAGTGAAAGTTTCCCTGGTGGCATGGGAGATGATGCCCAGGGATGAGCCTGGTCCTGGCATCACAGGATCAACAATGCCATCCTGACCAAAAGGGGGAAAAGAAGTGTAACAAATAAGGTATCAGTGGCTGAGAAATTTCAAATAGAGTCAAAAGACTACCCTGGAGGTCACTCTTACACATGCGTCAGTTAGACATTGCTGCCTATCTTAACTTGCCAGACCCCAACCAAACCATTCCTGCTAATCTTAAAGAATACTTAGGGCATTATATAAGATTCTGCAAAGGTTCCACGCACTAGGGTAACTCTCCAAAACCTGCATCCTCCAGATGGGTCCCTGGACCAGATAAGTCCTGAAACGCAGAGGGCCCAGCCTCTCCAGAACATCAACTAGTTCCATCTCCCATCCCATATTATCGACAGCCTTTTCCTAGATGAAAAAGTTAGATTGGGCATAACCCAAATACTCCTAAAGAGTGGGAGAAAGATCAAAGGTGATGGTGGAGTTATACAGAGAAGAGTTTAACAAATGAGTATGCGGGCTGAATCGTTATGCTGATATTTCTTTTAGCCTCCAGTACCATAGAGCAGCTAGAAATAAAAACCTTAACTTGTGGAGTTATAAACCATATCAAACTCTGAAATCGGTTCTACAACTAATTGTTACAATGCACTTTGAAATTTATTGCTTTTATGTATATATGCTATTCAAAGAGAGAAAGGAATATAACAGAGAAGATAGGATTTAACAAATGAGTATGACTGCTGAGTCATTATACTGATATTTCTGTCGATCTCCAGTGCCTTGGAGCAGCTGGAAGAAAAGCCGAAAAATTGTGGAGCCTATAACCCATAGCAAACTCTAAAGTCTGTTCTATAACTACTAGTTAAAATGTACTTGGAAATTTATTGCTTTTTTGTATACATGTTATATTCTACAATAAATAGTCATAAAAAAAGAATAAGCCAAGAATGCTGGAAATGGCAGGATTCCACCTCCATGCGAGGAGCCACCCTTGGAGGCCTCTTCGCTGGGACTCTAAGGGGCAGCTCCTCATGCAGCCTGTCCCACTGGCCTTAACTTGCTGGGCAAGACATTTCATTTAACGTGGCATCCCTCTCCAACACATAACACCTACCCTGACCCTCTTTTTATTATTATTTTTTGACTTAATAAAAGAGTTCATTATTCAAAGGGGGGAAGATGACCTTTGGCTTCTCTTCAAGGGCATGCCTTTGGAGGGAGGTGGCACGGTCTCCAAGTTCCTGCAGCAGCAAGTCGGGAAGCTGCACCTGAAAACGGCCGCACGCTCAGGACCACGCCCGGCCTCCCCCCAGTCCCGGAGCGCCCCGTTACCACCCTCTCGCTGAGCAGCACCGCATTGTGAAGCTTTGGGAAACTTTCCCTTTCTTTCTTGAAAAATTCTACCAAATTCATTCCAGAACATGTTGATAATAATAATTTGAGAGCCAAACGTGTTCTTCACTAGTCTTTAGAACAACCCAAAGATGCTCTCTTGTAAATTCCACGCCCACGACATTAGCAGTCGTCGGGTACTCTAAAGACGTGTTACAGGGCATGAGCAGCTGCCCTCATATCAGGACTAGTGGGAATGGAAACCTCGCGTTAACACCAAGTCGAGAGGGCCCAGGCGCAGAGACGGGTTCCGACCAGCTCCTCAGGTCCTCAAGGACCGCCGGCGGCTCCCTCACCCACCTGTCCAGCCTCTGACCACCTCCCGCTTGTTCGGGGCAGAAACGTGGGCACCGGGCATCTGACTGTGCCCCCCACAAGTGTCAGGACAGGGCACCAGGCATGCTAGCGGATGCGTCACGTCGCTTGCATTTTACCTGCCTTTGCCCCTCATGAAAAAATCACGACTCGGCTTTGTCAGGGAGCAGAGCTCTGGAGGGGTCACCTCCTTACTGAGGCACGATTTCCTCCTTTTCAGTCAAGCATATCTTTATCTCTTTTTAAGTATTTTATTTTATTTTTTTTTGCATGGGCAGGCACTGGGAAATGAACTTGGGTCTCTGGCATGGCAGATGAGAACTCTGTGGCCCGCCCTCTTTTTAAGTATTTTTAAAAGAACTAAGGGTTGTGCTATTAGTAGATCACTGACATAAAAACATTGCAACATGTCGATATAGATTTTTTAGAAAATGACATAATTCTAAAATCAATGGCCAAGATTTTTAAAAAATTCATCAACACGACCAATCCCTTTTTAAATTCACTTTTAGAACATTTAAAAATTTTAATTAATTGATTTGGCTTTGGCATTTTATTGTAAGGTAAGCCACAAGCTCCCGGATCTTATATTTTGTTTACAATTGCCTTGTAGAAAATTTCCCACATCATCAGCAATTCCAAGAAAACCACTTTAATTCTTCCCAAAATAGAATATTTTAATTCCTAAAGAATTGCTATTTGATTCCCAAAGAATTGCTATTTGGGTCAAAAGTCAAATTATAAAAAAAGGAGCAGAGGTTAAAAAAAAAAAGCAGAGGTAAAAAAAAGCAAAGGTTAAAAAAGAAGCACCTCAAGAGACTAAAAGAACACTATTCTGATACTAACTACTTAAACTACAGGCCGATCTGAAAAATAAATTCAAATGTCATTGCACCTGCTGTTACGATGCAGGCTCAACCTTCTCATCTGGAGGTTATCAAGATATTACTTTTCAGAAAAGTGGATATGTGCTTTTGGTGTTCTTTCATCTTAAAATATTATACCTCCAATTGCAAAGTGGTCCAGTGACACAAAGCCAAAAGGGTTTCTGAGTAGCAGAGCTGGCCCGAGGGCTGTCTCTGGACTGACACTATTTCCCGCGATTTGCCACGGCGCGGGCAGGGAGCCCAGGGGAAGTCCCCGGCTCTCCCTGTTTTCTCTCCCGGTCCTGTCTCATTTCTGGAGTTTTTGGTGTAACACTGATGTTTGTGAGGAGGCTGCATATGACCCGCCTTCTGGGCAAGGAGAGGGCCAGAGGGCACTGGGTAAAGTTAAGAAGGACTAAGGGCGCTGCAGGTTTGCGCTTGGCCTTCCACGCGCACTCATTCAGCGCTCGCGTGGTGGCACTGCCATTAGCGCTGGGGGTCCTACGCCCGAACCCCTTGTCACGTCTGAATGAGACCACCCAGCACCTGTCCCTTCTTCTGGAGGCTTTTCACCCAAAAAGGCAAGCTTCTCCCCTTCTCTACAGACACAAAGCTGGTCTTAGGTTCATTCTCCTGTTTGCTCGCTCAGTCTCTCAGCTTCAATGTTATTAGAAATGTAACAATAATAGAAAAGCATTTTGTGTTTTGAGCAGCTTCCAAAATATTTTCTCTTATTTCTATGATTCAAATGGGCCCCAGACACACTACGTGCTGATTCAAGACAAATCCTCCGGTGCCAGTGCTGCCCGCCAGCTGACACCGAGTCACCTTGAAGCTGGGTTTTCTTAGGGGAATCGTGGGATGAAATTGGTAGACAAAGGGTCTAATTCTCAGATATGACCACGCCGGCAGCTGGGTCAGGGGCCTTCCTCAGGGGACCCACTCCCCATGGGGCCCGAAGCTTGACTGGCAAGAAAACCACTGTCCAGCTCTGGTCTTGAGAAAGGACGAGAAGTGGTTTCCCAGGTGGCAGAGGGAGCAGGGAAGTGCCGGGCCCTACACCTGCCCGCACACCTGCCCAGCTCCCCCCACTGCCAGCACCCGCGGGACGGCCCAGAAGGCGCTGGGCTGCCCTCTAGGGTCGGGTCCCTCCTGCCCTAGCCCCTGGATGCTGCTGGCAGTGCCCAGTTGGGAATGGGGGCAGCAGCTGTCTGCAGCACCGGGCCAGAACCGGGGCTCAGGGGCGCAGGGGCTCGGGTCGGAGGAGGGGCCTACCCTGGCGGCGGGTGGGGGCACAGGCTCATCAGCTCAGGGACAGTGGGCAAATACCCACCCTGCCGGGGCAGCCCCGATGGCTGCAGCCGGCCCCCTGCTGTGCTTCCTGAACCTGCCACGGGGCCCCCTCCCCAAATCTGCACCCCGCTTAGCGCTGCTGGCTCAGCCCAAGTGGTCTGACACGAGCCCTGGGACGCTCCCTCCAAGCCCCGGGCAGTGGAGACGGTGGGTGGGGCTGGCAGTGTGGATGTGGGGTCCTGGCCTCCCCACTCCCCAGACCCACCGCTCCTACCCCAGGCCTGGCTGACTCAAGTAAGGAGGACGGGTGAGATCCCAGGCCTGGAACAGACCCAGGCCCAGGGTGAAGAGAGCGTGGCCTGGGGTAGATGGCAACGTCAGCCCCGTGCTGTGACAGGCAACAAGGGACACGCTCACGCGTGACACCGCGTCTCCCTCAGGCACCGCAGAGTCAGGGGTTGCCTGCCACCTCCCTCCCCCACCTGGGGGCCCCCAGCTCCCACTTCAGGGCACAGCCCAGAAACCCTTTCCAGGGGCGCCGATGGGGGAGGAGCCTGGCGCACCCACGGAGTCAGGGCTGTGTGGGGGTGGGGGTGGGTGTCCCAGACCCTCGATGAAATGGTTCACTGGTCAAATTCGAAATATACCTCCAGGGAGACAGCTCCCCCGTGCCCTGGAGAGACCCGCTTCTCTCCCAGTGCATGAGCCCTGCTCCAGGGGCCTGCGGGGCTCCCTTCCTGTGCCCGCGCGCTCCCTCACCCCCTCTCTGCCCCTCCTGTGCCCACGCTCCCCCGGCCCCCTCCTGTGCCCAGGGGCTCTGCTGCACACAGCAGAGGACGGAGCCACCCCTGAGCCAGGGCCCTGAGGTGTGGGTCTAGGAGCGGGTCTGCGCGGAGAGGGGCGGGAGGCCCAGCGCTGGGAGCAGCGGCGTGAAGCTCCGGGACCCCTTCTGCACCATAGGCCGAGGGTCTTGAGAAACACAAAGGGCAGCGCCACCGGGAGGAGCTCCTCGGGGGCAAGGCCACTGCGCCCACCTACTCACAGCTGCCAAGTGCATATCCTGCAATGGAGCCACGCGCTGTTTCTGGGTGAATCTTAAACACCCCCCCCCCCAAACACTAGTTTCGTTCGTGCGCCCGCCTTGGTGACAGCCTGAGAAAGTGCAGCCACGCGCCTCTCACTGGGTGTTGTAGATGGAGGCCCAGCCAGGAGGGACGGCGGCCGCGGCTGCTGCCCGCGCTGACCAGCCACCACCTAAGAACAGAGAGGTCGCGCACCCCCACCGTTTCCTCTCCAGGTGAGAGTAGTGCTCCCCAAAAGAGGCAGATGATGGGGCACGGCCAGGGGCACCCCACGTGCTCCTCGAGGGCATCCCAGGGGGGCTCCTGGGAATGGGGCCCCACCTGCTGCCCCCTCCCCGCACGACCCTCCTTTAACTGGATGGCACATGAATCTGAGGCAAAAGCTTGCTATTTCTGTCACTGAATTAGCTGTTCCTCCCAGCTGGACGCTGCACTCTAATATACTAATTTTAGACTAATTTTCTCTATAATAACCTTTTCCCTCTGCTTCCAAATTACTGCATCCTAAAAAGCCATCTTTAGAAACCAAAGACAGTGGTTCTCTCCTGGAGGATGTTCTGAGATGGCCAGCTCTGCGGTGTGGACTCCTCGTGGGACAGCTGCCCCCGCCAGACAGGCCCCTAACTCACAGCCCTTCACTCTTTTTCTTGGAGTAGATGGGAAAATCTTTGGAGTTTGAGACACGTGATGTTTTCTGTGATGCATGCAATGACATTACTGCCGTAACCCACATTCACAGATACCCTGGGGCGTGGTAACTGATCTCTCAGCGGCTATTCTCCCTTCTGCAGGGTATGAGGACACGGTGGGGCCATGCCCGCGCTGAACTGCAAGTTGATTTTGTAGAATGCAGCACTGCCCGAGGAGCATGCATTTGGGCCTTGGCACGCGACGGTGGGGTTGCCAAGGCTCTCGGGTGTCCGAGTGGCTCACCAGGGGGATCCGGGCACCGGGGCGGAAGCCACTGGTCTGGTACCCTTGGCCGAGCTGTCCTCTCCTCTCAGAAGTATAGACGCAGGCTCCTTGAAACAGAAAGAAAGGTGACAGCTGTTTGCTTTTGTTTTTTGTTTTTAACATGGGTGGGCGCTGGGAATCCAACCTGGGTCTCTGACATGGCAGGCAGGAGCTCTGCCACTGAGCCATCATTGCCCTTGTTTGTTTTGTTTTTAAACATCTAAACAATCTTCTTGGAATTACAAGCAACCAAGAGAAGAATAACAAAAGTCTTCTGCACACAGAGGGAGCCAGGTGAGAACCTTCTCTCTTAGCAAAGCCAGGGCTGGCGCACTCGTGACACTGGGCACGGAGAATTAACAGCACAGCAGCCTGTGTGGTAGCCCAGGCAAAGGCTTCTCCTTAATTTCCTAAACTGTCAGAAATAGAGGGAGGCAGTGGCAGCCAAGGGACATTTTCGAACACATCTCTGACTTTGGGACAGAAAATCCCACTGGAGTCACCTTGGGGAGTCGCCATCCCACTGAAAGACTGTTTAGTGCCGGGGAAGAGGGGAGCTAGAGGGGTCCCGGGCACAGCTTGGACAGGCACCTCCATGCCCTTTAAGGTAGGAGGGGGTGAAGAGCCCATCCTCTTGTATTCTTAGTCATGACTGGTCCTCCAGCTTCGTGCCATTCCGGTTTTCCAGATCACCTTTCTGGAGCAAGCACGGGGAGCGCGCTTTGCCTTGTGTGGGTGACTGATACACAGTCGTGTTGGGAAAGCTTCCCCATTCAACAAATAAAGAATGTTTGAACTCCACGCTGCCTCAAAGATAACGAAGATTTATTCCCTAAAATTAAAGAAAATATATGTGACTGTGACACTTGGTCATTTTTCACTATGGACAGAGTTTGGAGAGAAACAAAAGTTGTTTGATATTAGAGGATTTGGGTAAATATAATCCCAACATAACTATAGAGTTCCAATTTGTTGTGTAGGGTCTGGAAGGCATTATCATTATTAATTAATGGGTAAGCAGAGCCAACAGGCAACTAGTTTGACATCACAATGATAATAAGGAATTAAAGAAGGCCAAGTGTCAAATTTTAGGGCAGTTACAAGAAAGAAATGAATTCACATTAAGGACAGTAAGTTCTAGTGGTGAGGAAATATTTCCTTTCCCCCCCTCCCAGATATTTCCATGACTTTAATCTCTAAGTATAATATGATAAAGATGGTGCTCACGCTCTCGAAGGAATTCAGGCGGAGATAAGATGATACAGCAGGGCAATGAATGAGGTTCTGAGCAGAGAAGGCAGGTACAATGAACCCACTAGACTCATTTTTTTAAAAAATTCAGTGCCATCCTAAAATGTTAGAGTCTCCACTGTTGAAGTCAGCACTCTCTGACGCACAGGTGAGAAGATGATTAACCGCTGGGCTGACCCATCAAAATCAGTTGAACTCTGTGCCTCAGAGCCCTGCAGAGGCTCATGGAGGCAAGAGCTGCCAAGCAGACAAGATAGGATGGCTTCGGAACCAAACGGGATCGTCGGCACTTGCCACCTTTCTTAGAAAGGAACGTGCTAAATTATGGAAGCACTAAATCATAAGATTTGGACAAAAAGTGAGGAGAATCCTAAGTATCTATAAAAGCCAAGATGAAACAAACTCCCAAAAAGTAAGCCAATCAGATATGGTCCTCGGGTAACCACTGGTAACGCAGAGAGAAGCTGACTCTCATCGAGATCCAGCTGAATGAGGGCCCAGAAAGTTCCATGTTGCCATGAACCCTCCTGGGCTAGAGAAGCCCAAAGGGGAGGTCAGGGAAGTCTTTAGACACACTGTTGAGCAGCCTCTGGCCTGAGAGGGAGTCCTGGAATGGAATCTACCGAAGCAGCACACAAGTAACAATCTGGAAACAAAGGGGCATCTCCTGCCCTCCATTCATGCTGATGGGCATTTATGATAATGAAGTTTAGGAAATGATTTTTAATTGGCATATTAAAGAACAATGTTTTTTAGACTTTTCTGTTAGCAGAAAATATCTTTGTTCCTTGTGAGGAAATAAAGGCAGGATAAATAATTAACATAACAGGGAGTACTTAGAAATAGTTGTCTTTAGAAAAAAAATAATAAGGCCAGAGTTTATATTACTAACCCAATTAGAAGAACGAGGAGGGGGGATTTTCATTATGAAGTTATTTGAACAATGGAAACTCAACGAGGAGTCTGTGAGCAGTAGATTACCACTGCTAATTATTCAAGTCAATATGGTTGGATGGCATCTGCGATGGGTGCTGAAATTTAAATTTGACAATTCTAAGATCTTCCACCACTAATTACCAAGGTGTTCATGAGACTCACGCTGGTTATGATTTCCTGGTGGTGATAAAAATGGCTAATCACGGTATAAAACTCCTCTTCCGCGCTGAAGTAATAAAAGTGAATTAGACTCTCAGAAGCCAGTGATAACAAGGGTATTTATTTAAAGCACCAGAAAGGCTTATCTGTTTAATTAGTATGCAATTTTGGCAAGAATGTTAATTTCTTACAGGAAAATCATACGTCAGGGAGCAAAGGTTTAATTTGCACCAACAGTTGTGAACAATTTATGTCTTTCCCGTGGCCTTAATGAGCTGGCAGAAAGAGTGACCGGGTGCTGATCACAGCTACGAAAGATGCCCAGTGGGGAAGGGACACTGAAGCCAGCGGGAACAGGACAGTTAGAAGAACAAGGCGGAGAGACACCTGGCAGAAGGAAAGGAAGAGAGGATCTGAAAGCCCATCGTGAGCTGTACCAGAGGCTCCAGCGCATTTTACCCATCAGAGCAGATGAAGTATGATGCAGAGGTTTTAAATGTAGCAATAAAAGGGGATCCCACGGATAACTGGAGAAGGAGCAGACTACCCAACATATCAAATGGCCTGCTATGGTCAATCTCTAAAATGCCATTTGGTGGCTCCACCCCAATCCAGATGGTGATGGTGGCATGAGACCCTCCAGGGCTCTGTCCAACCATAGATGCTTTGAACCACTCAGAAAAACTGCTAAAACATCTTTCTCAAACCTACAGAAAACAGTTCAAGGACTGAGTGAACGTGTGAGCGCCAAATCAAGTGAAAGCCTTCTTAAAAGCAGTAGGATCTCCTAGAGGCCTGGTGGGTCCTGGCTCACCCCACACGATCTTCTGGAGGCCTGGTGGGCCCTGGCTCACCCCGCACTGCCTGGGCATGGAGCTGGCCCCTGGTCCTGGGTCGGGAGTGGGCAGATGACCTCATGCACATACTGAGAGGTGCATGTCTGGTCCAATCTGTCTGGTGGTGACTGGAGGGGCTGTCCCCATACTTGCCTTGAATGTAGAAAGCAGCTCAGAGAGCACACCTGGAGAACCCTGGAGGACAGCCACCAAGTGGACACCTGAGGCAAGGGATTATTGGCTGCAGGACATATAATGCAGCACCCAGGGCTGTGAGGAATCTGTTTCCTAAGGAAGAGGGGACATTCAGAACCCTGTAAACGGGGATTTCTAAGGCCACATACACATGACTGCAACAAGATCCACATGCAGTAAGGGTCAGGGAGGCCCCTCTGCTTTACGTAGCCTGGAACTATTCTCTAAACTCATTGTGTGCCTAAGCCTTGGAGGAGAACACTCACACAAATCAATCTGCAAAGACCAGGAAAGGGGTTTTCTTTTTTCCCTTCTTCCCCTTCCCCTTCTCTGCACTCCTTATTCTTGTGTGTGTGTGTGTGTGTGTGCACACGTGTGTTAGCTCCTGGCATTCAAAGGAAGCTCTGTCAAAATTCTAGCTGGATACAAGCTTAAGGAACAGATGCCTCAGAGTATATATTTCAGCAATGACACATTAAAATTTTATAATGTCCAGGTTTAAAAAAAAGACAAAAACATACAAAGAAACAGGGAGTGATGGCCTAGGCAGAGGAGAAGGCAGAAACCATCACTGAGGAAGACAAAGCCAGGAGCATACTAGACAAATATTTTATTTTAAAAATGGTCCTAAATATTCTCAAAGATCTAAGGGAAAACATGGACAAAGAACTAAAGGAAATCAGGACAACAAAAATATGAACACAAAAACAGTATCAGTAAAAAGAAGGAAATTGTGAAAAGGAACAGAGTCAAATACCACAGTAACAGAAATGAAAAATTCCCTAAAAGGGGATCAACAGCAGAGTGGAGCTGTTGTTCCAGTCTGAACAAGAGAAGAAAGAAGAAACAAACAGGGAATTTGAAAATAAGATAAATGAAGCCATTTGATCTGAGGAGCAGAAAGAAGAAAGAATGAAGAAAAGTGAGCAGAGCTGGAAGAATCTCTATACACACTGCAGAAGTCCCAGAAGGAGAAGAAAGAAAGGGGCAAAAAGAATATTCAAAGAAATAACGAAAGTCATGAATATAAAATTCAAAACACTCAATTAATTCCAAAGAAGATAAATTCAAATAAACCCACACTGCAGCATATTTTAATCAACTTGTTGAATGACAAAGATAAAGAGAAAACTCTGAAAGCCACAAGAGAGAAGCAACATATAGGGGCCTCAAATAACATTATGTGTTCATTTCTCATTGGAAACCATGGAGGCAAGAAGGCAGTGGAGTGACATATTTAACATGCTGAAAGCAAAAAAACCAAGAATTCTGTGGCAGACAACACTATCTTTCAAAAATGAAGGCGAGATTAAGATGCCCCCAGATAAACAGAAGCTGAGGGAATATGTCACCCCTTGAGCAGCCCTGCAAGAGATGTTAAAGAGAGCTGTGCAGGTTGAAAGGAAAGGATAATAGACCGAAGACTGACACTGAGGGAAGAAATAAAGATCTCCAGTGAGGAAATGACAGGGGTAAATAGAAATGCCAGCACTATTGTATTTTTAGACTTTATATCCATTCTTAACTTCCTACAGGATCTAAAAGGCAAGTGCATGAAATGTGATGATATCTCAGGCTTTTGGGCTCATAATGGGTAAGTGTGTAACTGGTGACAAAAACTACACCAAGGCAGGGCACACACGGTTACAGGAACACAGTTCCTAGACATATACAAGTGATGTTCACCGGTATCAAATCAAAATCAAACAGGACTGTTAAAGACGTAGGATATTAAATTTAAGCCTCAGGGTAACTCCAAAAAAAAAAAAAGATATCGGAGAATGGAAAGGCTCACAGAAGCAGAAATTAGAGTACAGGCTGCATGGATGGGACAGGGAATGGGGAGTTAAGACACAATGGGTGTAGGGTTTCTGTTTGGGGAGATGGGAAGGTTTTAGTGCTGGAAGGTGTGAGGGTACAGCAGT
>PVIY010034429.1:16084-27228 GCA_004026745.1 Myrmecophaga tridactyla
ACAAGTGATGTTCACCGGTATCAAATCAAAATCAAACAGGACTGTTAAAGACGTAGGATATTAAATTTAAGCCTCAGGGTAACTCCAAAAAAAAAAAAAAGAGATATCGGAGAATGGAAAGGCTCACAGAAGCAGAAATTAGAGTACAGGCTGCATGGATGGGACAGGGAATGGGGAATTAAGACACAATGGGTGTAGGGTTTCTGTTTGGGGAGATGGGAAGGTTTTAGTGCTGGAAGGTGTGAGGGTACAGCAGTATTTCAATCTGATTAATCCCACTGAATGGCGTGTTTGGGAGTGTTGAGTTGAGAACCTTTATTTTGCATGTATGTTCCCACAATTAAAAAAAAAGGAGGAAAGAACATCTAAAGAGACAATGGCAATTAAATGCAACACTTCATTCTGGATGAGATCTAGTAAGGGGGGAGAAAAGGCTCAAAGAAACATCATTGGAACGTACAAAAAACTGGAATACAGACTGTAAGCTTTGCATCATGCTGCATTTCTTGAATTTGATAACTCCATGTAAAGTGGTTACATGAGTGAATATCCTTGTTCCTAGGTATAGCACGGCAGTGTTAAGTGTTCAAGAGCTTGATTGTACAATCTACACTCAAATGATCAAAAAATGGATAGATAGGTAGATAGAGAGATGCATATGTACATAGGATGATACGGCAAATGTGTCAAAATGTTAATTTTGTGGACCTGGTTATCTGGGGGTTGGGACGAGGTAGGGGTATGTGGCAGCTCCCTGTAAGGGGTTTTGTAACTTCCCTGTAAGTTTGGACATGTTTCAAAATAAAAAGTTTTTAAAATGCTATTTGGCAAACATCCACAGAGGATGACCCAACATCAGAATGTTCTAAGAAGAACAAATGTGCTGTGGGTTTCCTTTAGCAGTAAAATCCAAATATGAGCAGAGCCCCTGCCTATGAGGACCCTTGCCGAAATGTGGTCTGGGTCCTGCATGCGCTTCGCCCACGGTGGAAATGCACAGAAAATGCACATAGGGAGACAGATCCCTAAGTGACCTTCCACCCAACGAGCCCATGGTGACATGACTTTGGAGCCGTGACAGCCGCGCCCTTCCCTTTCCCGGGGCGCTGGCAATGCCGGGCTGAATTTGGTTCAGTTTCACACAGCAGAATGGCAGAGTCGTCTTACAGAAGCCAGGGAGAAGGCAAATGCTGGATGGAGGTCACTGACCCCTCTGCCCCTGCACCTGGGGTCCAGCATTTTTAAAACCTGGGTGGCAAGTGGTCCAACCCACCTTGTCTTCCTGGTGTCCAGCCCGGAGCTCCCTCTCCGCACGCAGCACCAGGGCCGGGGGACAGGCAGGCCGGCGGCGCTCTCTGCTTTTATCTGCGGGACCAAAGCAACCGTCATTGCCATCCCATTTATCGCAGTGGCTTGGGAAAATGAAACAAGAACAAACACGGCCTGTAGATTCAAGTGGGTGGGCCAGCCCTGGGAGACGGCCCCTGAGGATGTACTCACATGGGGTTTCAAAAGGGGACATCCTTGCCATGTTCCAAATCTCAGGGCCAAGCAGTCACTCTTCCACCATCAAGGATGATGTGAGCTGGAGGTTTTTGTAGATGTCCTTCATTGACTGGAGGTGGATCCCTCTATTCCTACCTCGCTGAGAGCTTTTTACAAGCCCTTACGCCTGGCTGGGCCCAGGGAAGCCACTGCCCTGGCTGCCCGCCTGGCTCTGTGCCTGTGGCCACCCCACACCTCCACATCCGTCCCTGTCCCTGCTGGCAGAACCCCCTTCCCGGCCTGTGCCTGCCTGCAAAGGCCCGTCTTCACCTCCAGGACCCTCACGACCACTTTGATGTAAATGAAGACAAATCCTTTGACTCTGCTGTGTCCCCAAGGAAGTGGCATGGCCATGGGCAGCCTGGCCAGTGAACAACAGGCAGAGTGTGGCCCCAGGAACCCTCTCGAGAAATGGCAGCCTCTCCTGGAGCAGGGCGTGGCCCCTGCCCACTGCCCACAGCCACTGCCCAATGCCACAGAGGGCGGAGGGGCAGTGTGAGATGTGGGCATCTCTGGCCGGCCCTCTGGCATTCCCAGTGGTGCCTGCAGCTTGGCCATCGTGCCCTCTTCAGGGGACTTAGACCCTCTCTCAGCCCACTCTGTGCACGGTACCACCTGGAACACTGCTGGCCACTTCGCGAGGTCAGGCATACGAAGCCCTCAACTTCACCCTCCTGATGAGGCCCATGGCTGGACAGGAGGCCAGCCCGAGCCTGCAGAGCCGGGACTGCGAGGCGTGGGCGGCCGGTTGCCCCGACCAGTCCCCTTGGCACCTCCAACCCAGGCCCAGACCCAAAGTGGACCCTGGCTTGTCCGCAGCCTGATGGTGAAAGCATTTTGCTTTATTCTTTATTTTGGAGGTGGGGGAGTTGAAAAAGGTGGGTGTTTGAGATTCTGAATCCGCTTTGATGAAAATCATCAACATTTGTTAATGTTTCATCCGAAAATGTCTACACAGCCTTTACCACTATGCAGCCAAAAGCGGACACAGTGAAAGGGGGTAAAGCAGCTGCTGCTTTAATTCTAAGATTTAAAACAAAACCCCAAACCATCGAACTGCAACCCAACAAAAGGGAGAACAATGGACACTGCTTACACACACGTGTGCATATGCACAAGGAAGGGGCTGGAAAGGAGCCCGGTGGCCTTTCGAGGTCCAAACAACCTTCAGCCGACACATCTGTGCTGGCACACGGAGGCAGGAGGAGGGTACAGCACGGAGGCCAGTCTGGCACTTTCCACCTGCAAGCCTCTCTTCCGTCACCCCTGCAAACCTGGCTTCCTTCTGCCACGTTCTGGGGAGGGGCTTTGCAGGGAGGGGCGCAGGCTTGGCCCGGTGGGGCGTGGCCTGGCATGTCCTTCGTGATGTCCGTCATGGCATCTGTCGATGTCACGCTGTGGCTACCAGTCAGGGCGGCCTCCAGGGAAGCTGCTCCTGTGTCCTCCGGGAGGGGATTGTCCTGCTCCATGATGCTCAGAGGCCAGCTGCGCCCTGGACGCGGCGGACTGGGACCAACTTTCCCACCCCACAGGCTGTGTGTCAGCTCGAGGCAGCTGCTAGGATGCCATACCCTGACCGCCCCCTCTATGCTGCGTTCCAGCATTGGCCTATGGTCACTCTGAGGGATGGCCTGGCCTGTGGGCACCCCAAAAATGGCCGGTGCCTGCTTCCTGCTGGCCATGAGGTGGCCGCATGAGCCCAGGCCAGTAGAAAGCAAACGACATAACCGCCATCTCGACTGGCCTCATGCTACCTCCAGTGAGTCCGGGCACAGGCCCTGGCCGGTGCTTGCCGTCCCCATGGGGTGGCCAGGGCGGACACAGGGCTCCTGGCTAGGCAGCTCCACCACCAAGAGACAGCTCATCGTGGCCCAGTCACCGCAGCTGTCTGCTGCCCGTATCAGGGCCCATTCCAAGGGCAGCCTTGGGCGGAAGCTGTGAGCTTTATTGAACTGTTTAACCAGCCGAGGCCTGGAGCTCAATTCTACTTCAACTTGAAGGGCAGTGGAACTAGTTCATTGCCATTCAGGATGGTGGGCATTAAGGTTTCCAGAATCCTGTAAAAACATACTACCCAAAGCCTACTTCTTGCAAGCTGTCCTCGCAGCAACAGCGTGGACATCAGAACTCCACCCTGGCAGCACTGCAGACAAAATACCCCCTCCCCATTCCAGTCTCTCATCTACAGAATGGGACCAGCATGTCACAGCATCTGGAGCAATGGATGTGAAATGATTGAGGAGCAAGCCATTTAAATGCTTAATGGCACCAATGCAAAATCAAGCAGAAACTCGGGCAATGTTTGAAAAAGGTGTGACTCAGCGAATGAGAAATTTCAGGAGATTGTGTTTCTCTTCCTGGAACTCTGCAGCCATTTCCCTCAATGTCCCAGGTCCTACGTGGGGGGCCACCCACTAAGGCTGGTGCAGTGACCTCCATGTCACAGCCCCCTCTGCCGCACATCTCGGCCAGGTGCCACCTGGTCTCTCCTTGCTCCCTGGAGAGGGCAATGGTGACCTAACGGCTACACGCCTGGTCATCGACAACAACAATATTTTTCTCCTTTTGAAACAAAGCCAGAAAACGTGCAATGAAGCTCTAATTAAGCTGGGATGGCAGGTTCCGGGGTAAACCCTTCCTGCCCAACTCTTCCGACCATAACGGGCACACAGAGGAGGCCAGGCTGTAAGGAGTCCAGTCCAGCTCCCCCTGAGGTCCCCTGACTCGGAGCCGGTCCCCCATCCTGTGTGAGACCTGGCCGGGATGGCCAGGAACCAGGGCAGCTGCGGCTTGTGAAGAATGGGGTGGAGCCGGGCTGCCAGAGGGGCTGGGAATGGAGCGCGGGTGAGAGCAGCCTCAGCGGGTGCCCGGCCTGCCCAGAGAGCTGCCTCTGCTGGGGGGCGGAGGCATGGTGGGAGAGCCTCCAGAAGGGGGGGAGATGGACAGAGCCACAAAGCAGCTGAGAAATGGGGAGGCGCCTGGAACCCACTGAGCTCCGACGACAAAAGTTAAAAGGGTCCCCCAGAACTGGCCCAATAGCACCCCAGATTCTTGACCTCTTGGCCTCCTTCCTGAGGATACCCCAGACCCTTCTCCTCCTCTCTTCCTTCTTTAAGGTGCTGGGACCCCTTCTGAGCAGGGAAGAGTGAAAACGAAGATGACTGAGCCGAGCATCCTTCCCCCTTGAGACCGTCCCAAAGTGAGGGCAGTAAAACGCTTAAATGTTAAAGGAAGTTGGATACTTTGACCATTAACCTGGACTCCATATATTTCATTACTGGACTGAGACCTATTTTGTGTCTAGAAGTTACTGGCTGACTTTTTACTACCAAAGAATGAGCCCCAGATCCCTTGGTTTAGAGTTCCTTAAAGCGAAGGAAAGAACAAACCCCAGGGAGCAAGTCTCAAGGGGCTGTACGAGGAAGGGGGAAGCTGGGTTTCGACTCCGTATTCACCCTCCATGGCTTCCACATCGCGGTCTCATCCAGAATACACAGCAATAATATTAATAACAGAGTATGCCGGTATCTCTTCGGAGCACATAAATCAAGACACATTGTGAAATGCGGGAGGAGACTCGACAGCAAGGCCACATGGTATTTAAATACTATTTTCAAATGAGAGTAACCTTCCTCAAGTGTGTTCTTTGAGATGTTGAGAACATTAACATATATATATATACCATATTAATGTCTTTCTCTTATTGGAAATAGTTGCTCTTTTAAAAAATCAGATCCTCAAATCTGGCTTTTGTGATACACAGATTTATACTGTTCATCGTGACTGCTTATTTCTGAGATCGTCTTAGTTATCATTTAGGGCCCCTGATCACACGTGCGGAGTCCCTGTGACAGCCGTTAGTGTCCTGGCCTGGATGGCTGCCTCAACAGCAGGCAGAGTTTTCAGTCACAGATTTCACAGCCACCTCGGAGGCGGGGGCTGAGCCAGGGCACCTGGGACCTCACGCACGCGGCTGGGTCTGCAGCTCGGCCCCCTCACGGGGCTGCTCCTTCTGCGGTGGCCCTCCGAGCACCACCTGTGGGGTACACTGTGACATGCTAACTACACCTTGCTTTGGGCCTCGCCACAAACCCTGATGAGGTTGTCATAAAATCCCCCCTGGAGTGGCAGAGAGAACTAGTTTATGAGGGGGAAACCAGCAAGTTGTACAACTACAGGCCCTAAAGTACTTAGGGGAGCCACGATAAATTTCTGCCCCCCGAGAGGCGTGCAGTGAACGCTGTCAGGGCCTGCGCCCAATGATCAAGCCCAGTGCTGCGATGGGACCTGCTCCAAACGGCCTCCTGCTTGGTCTTCCTCCTGGCAGTGCTGAGTGGCAAGGACAACGGCAGAGGTCGCGTGGAAGTTAGGAAGGAGGCAGGGATCCCTTTATGTGAAAATCACCGTTGTTAATCAAGTACCAGGTGCCCACTGGCTGCTCATGCTGAGTCCAGTTGAAGTCTAGGCTATGTGTGCAATGGGGGGAAGCGGCCGTGAACAATTAGACAGCTTCTTCCTTCAAGGGGCCACAGACATGAGCGAGGGTGTCCAAGGAGAATATGCAGGAGCTCCTGGAGAACGGCAATAACTTACCCCTCTGAAGAAGGGTGGAAAGAAAAATCACACTCTGTCAATTGGGCAAGAGTTCTCCCTGGAAACCCTTGTAGCTCGGTGATCCGCCAGCTTTGCTTCCGTACAAGAACAGCACGGCCGGCTTACTTGTATCTTTTCAGAGGTCTGGGGGCCACGGCGCACTGTCCGGTGCCGCCCCCTCCCCTTGGTCACCTGTCCTCACAGAAGCATGGTGGTCTCCTCATGGCCGGGTCCCCAGCCCAGATCTAATGTGGTGGAAGGAGAAGAGTCCAACATGACCACAGGGCCTGGCAGGAATTGTGAGCTCTGACGTCACACTCAGGACCTACAGTCAATCAAGCGCTGGAAAATTTTATTAAAACGTTTGAAATTTTAACCATTACAAATAAAGTATTGCAGCCAATTCCAAACTGCTAGACTTGTCAAATAGAAATGAGAACTGTATCAGCATCTCCTAGTTCAAAGGGTGACTCTGAAATTCAGTCTAAGTTGAATTCAGTGAATACTGAGTACTCTGTCTTTGGTTTCCTGACCTATAAAATGAAAGACTCTTACTTAAGTCCCTTCCCATTTGGGGATGCTGAAAGTCAGGAGGATATCTGGAACCATTTGGGATAAATCCCAAAGATTAAAAGACACACTGAGACCGTGGAGGGCCCAGGAGAAATCTTCCATCTTCCTGCCATGGGAGGGGCTGACATCAGCACGAATTAACTGAGAGGAAAGACAGAAGGCAGAAGTGGGCTTTTTATGCTGGAAGGCACTAGGGAATTCATTAGCAGGAGCTTCACACTGGTCCTTGTTTGGCTGTGGAGGCATTGGTTCTCTGGCGGGTTGGGATTTAGGTGGTCTAATGGGACCACCGAGCCTCGGGCTGACTCCCCAAATAAGCCTGACGGGGACTTCCTGGGGAGCCCGTGACATTGGCGACAAGAACAGGAGATCTGGAACCCGGGCAGCAATGGGAGGGATCAATAAAGACTACCCAGCCAATGACACCTCCCACCTCGCCTGCTGGCTCCAGTACGCAGCTCTGGACACAGCCGTGGCACTGCCCGTGAGCTGTGGTGAGAAACTGATGGCTTGTCCGGTGCCCTTCCTTCCTGGAGAGTAAGGTCAGGTCTTGGAAGGGTGCATGGGGGCGGTGGGCAGTCATAGAGCCCCGGGGCCCCCCGTCCCGGTGCAGGTACACGCTGCCACTCCAGAGGCACCAGCTTAAGGAAACATCATGACGTCCGGACCAAGGGGCCACAGTCATCTCCCGTGCACACAAGAGGGAGAGACTCAATGCCATTTTTTGGGTTGCAAAGAAAACCAGTAGGAGGTCTGGGGTCACCTGTCAGTGGGTGCTGCAGTGGGCTCCCCCGAATAAGCTGAGAGTAAATTAAGACAGAGAAAGCAGCGCAGTACAGATGCCCTTGCCCTGCTCTGCCATCTGCCGCTCTGGGGAGCAAAAGCCCAAGGAAGGGCCTGTCCTTGGGAAAGTGTGTGCAGTCCATCCGGGCCACTGCCAAAGGCCAATGAGCAGGAACGGCCGGCCAGGGGAGAAGCAAGAGATGCACAGTGCTCGGGAATTGAAGCAAACGAATCGGGACAGCTGGAGAGATGGGGTGGGGGAGGGCTGCAGCTGGGTCCAGGAGGCAGGACCTCATGGGACAGACCGGGAGGCCCCTCACCCCCTCTGCCCTTCCTCCAGGGGCCCGTCCTGTGCTGTCCTGTGCATGCCCTGGGCCCGGCCCAGCCTCCACGCCACGGAGGGTCCTGCTGGGGGGGGGTTACTTTGTAAGAAAAGAGGGGTGAGCAGTGGCCCTGGGCCTTTACCACTGCCCAGGCTCTGGAAGGAGGGTGAGGAGTGAGCCCTGGAGACCGTGGGCCATGGGAGTACAGGTGCTGGGGCGAAGGGCACGTGGCTCTGTGGTGCCTGGGGGCGGGGCACAACCCCTCCTCTCCCTCCAGGGGAGACAGGGCTGGGGTCGCCTTCTCAGTGCCTCTTACCCCCGAGAACAGCTGAGAAGCCAGGGTCGTGAAGCTGAGCCAGAATTACCAGGCGCCTGGGGTGCAGCGTCTCGGCGTCCAGGCGGCCTTGGGGCGTCACTGGGTGGGACACCCCGCCAGGAGCCCCAACGGCAGAGGCAGCTGGCCCAGAGGTGGCCGCAGAGTCTGACCGAGAGGCAGCTGCATTCTGCAGTTTTCTCAGACAGTGTCTTGTGGCGAATAAAGAGACAAGGGAGTCTGTTCAGGCAGGCCCCCCAGGGACCTCCTCAGGCCGAGACTCCACCAGCCGGTTGAATGTCCAGTGGCCGGGCGCTCTGCCCTGGGGACAGGTGCCAGCTCAGGGAGCAGGCTGTGGAAGGACACCTTGGCCAGGCCCAGGGCTGTGGGGACGGCCCTTCCTGCAGGTCCAACCTGCCCTCCTTCTGCAGATGAAATCCGGAAAGTGCCTCCCGGAACCCCGCCACAATTGAAGATAATTCTCACATAAACCCTGAGTCATTCCCGAGGCCTCCTAAATTTTTGATAGGTAACGATCCCCCAGGGTTGACAAACTGCAGAGAGAATTCCTTTTCTACCCTTTTTTAACATCTCAAATTTCCATCTGCAAGAACAGATGAGAGGACGGGGATGGAGCGCTGGCCTCTGGGGAGGGGCTCTGAAGCAGGACCCCAGGGCGGCTCTGGTTGGCAAGGTCACTCCTGAACAGAAGGGCAAGTGGACGTGGGGTGGCATCTCTTCCAGAATGTTCCAGAACCCTTTAAACATCTGCCTGGCCTGAGACACCCAGAGTCTCAATAAAGGCCGGCCCAGATGGTGAAGGGATGCTGGGGTGCTGACCACCCCAGGTGGAGAGCTCCACGTTGCACCTGCTTCCATGGTCCGCAAGGCGCCGCAGCCCTCCCCGGGTCCTGCCAGGTCCACTGTGTTCAGAGACAGTGTGCGGTCCCCGAGTGGGGTCAGGAGTGGCCCCGGCTGCATGGCCCCATCCGGCCGACATGCCTCCCCAGACATCCCCAGCCCACAGCTCAGGCACCAGTGTTGGCCAAGACCTGCCTGCCATGTGCTCCAGCCACAACTCTGCCCAGAGATGCTTCTGTCACTCAGTTCCCTGAGAGGACAGTGTCCCAGACCGGCCCCGGGGAGCCCCTGCTGCCCAGCTGCCTGGCTCCATCCCCCAGGCCTTACGGTGCTGCAGCCATCCACAGTCACCATGTGCAGCAGCCCTCCCCGCTTGCAGCGTGTGTTCCACACACCCAGAGAGCCCAGCGCACGGCAGGGACCGAATGCATGGCTGGTGAATGAATGGATGATGAATGAATGAATGAATGAATGAAGCAGCAAATGCCATCAGCCTCTAACAAGCTGCAGCCTCGTGTTCTTCCCTAGTCCCAGTGTGGAAGGTGAGGCCTGCTCCCCGGGGTGCATTTTCTGTCATTCCTTGTGTTCCCTTCTGAGATTGCGTCAAATGACTGAAGTCCCAGGGCACTCGGTGCAGACTGGGGGACCTTTAACGGTTCCCCTCTGTCCTGGATCCTAAGACTGGAGTTGAGGCCCTAATGCAGGGGAGACGCTGCTCCTCGGTGCACAGCAGAGCAGCTGCAGTGTGGCAGGAAAGTGCGTCTTTCCCAGGATTTGCAGGCAGGGACGTGGCCCTGGGTCTTTGTCCACCAGGACCGCTAACTCTTCCGGAACCACCAGGGCCATCAGCTCCAAGGGCCCAGCGGCTTCGCTGCCACCAAGCCTGGGAAGAAGGGGGCCCCGAGGGCTGGCCCAAGGGTCCGGGAGCCCCAGGGTCCTGAAAGAGCCCACACCACTGGAGCCAGCCAGAACCCTGTCTGGAGTGGGCAGGTAAGGGGAGCGGCTTCCCCGGCCCTGGCAGGGACACTGCTCGCCTCAGCTGGAGCCCGCATTTTCTTTGCTTTCCGTCTCTTCCACTGGCTGCTTGGAAGCAGTTGGAAACTCTGACCCACCTGGCCTTGGAAAAGCAACTCAACTCTCCACATCGCTGTTCTCACATTGCAGGAGAGAGCTGCAGGGCGGTGGGTATGGGGTGCAGGGGTGCAGGGACGGGGCACCGCTGGAACTGGCTTGCCAGTGGTCTACAGTGCCGCTCGTGGGCACTGCACACAATTTGCAGCCCCTGAGGTCTCCCTGCCCGGCCCAGGGGGGCGAGGCGAGGCAACGCCAGCTCAGTTTCCAGGAGCTCACCCCGAGAAGCGCAGCCAGCCTCCTGGCCCTCCTCTGGGGTCACCAAGGAGCAGCTCAGGGAAGTCCAAGGATGCTTCAAAGGATCCGTCCCTGAGCGCTGTGGCTGCCTGGACCCCCCTGAGGACACACCTTCAGGCCAGCACTGCCAGATGGGGGCTGGGCCTCGGGACAGTGCCCAGAGGAGCTCAGTGGAGGAGGGAACAGGGCGGGCTTTGTGGCCTCTTGTCGTGGACACCCAGGCTGTCCTAGAGAGCAAAGGTCGGGGCACAGCCAGTGCCCATCCCGGTGTCACCGAAGGAATCCCTGAGCTCCCGAAGCCTGGGGAGCATCAGCTGGTGCCTGCAGGTCCTGGGGGGCTCAGCCCTTTGGGGGTGGAAATGCATCTTATTCATTTCTGAATCCCCAGCCCTAAGCCAAGCAGGGGATTCACAGCAAGTGCTCAGTAAGTCTTCCTTCATTAAAAGACACATTAGAGACGCATTCCCACCACTCATTGCACTCAGCAGACGTGGTCAGTGGATGACTGAGTGAGTGAATGGGCGAACTGCAGGCGAGTCCTACGCAACTTCAAACATTCTGGTCAAATGTTTAATCTTCATCCAAAAGTAGAGATATTCAAAGCAAAATTGACATATTAAATCACATAATATTCCAAGAAAAGACGAAAAATCTGAGTACTCTCAGGTCGGGCATGTGGAGACAGAGCAGGATATAGGCGAAAGCTGAGCAGGAACAAAGGAGGGGGACAGAGGGCTAGAGCCAGGGGCAGGAGGGAGAGGGGAGGGAGGGAGGCGCCAAATGTT
>PVIY010034430.1:0-27118 GCA_004026745.1 Myrmecophaga tridactyla
CTACTTCTATCTGCCAATCCACTTTCCTACAATGTTTCAGGTGAGATAGAAGAAAAATGTGTGTACTTTTCCCATTATAACAAAGGATAACTGCTAGAATTCTTCAATACCCCGTTCTAAATATTAGGACTTCGAACACAGTCTGACCACTCAGCTCTTGCTTTAAATTTTTAGTATTCTTATCACACTATTAACTCCTAAAAGCTTCTGATGAACCAGTACCAGTGACATGTAAAAAATATACTTTATCTGTATTCACCTAAAATAAAGAAAGCCAGTCTTTACTTTAAGATATAAACTTAGCTTATAAAACCACTTTGAGATTATTTTTAATCACCGAGTGAGTTTTCTGGAGAGAAAATGAAACGTCTCAACATACAATTGCTCATTGTAAAAATATTTTCCAAGGACAGAGCAAAACCAAAATGCTTTTCTCTACTTTGAGTAACGAGATCCTCAGTATCAAGAAGAGTAGACATCATATCAACAAAGCCATTCCTGAATACATATCAGCTGTCTGTTTACTCCTGAACAGATCAGCTTTAGTCCGTAACCCTAATACACTCAAACTGTCTTTTCATCAAAGCTAAAGGTATCTATGATGAGGAGAGCAAATCCAGTGAGAATCCATGCAGAGAGAACTGTACTCTGGATCATTACCAACTAAATAACCAGGAACTATCTGGAATCCAGCCAGTTCATATACCTCACTGTCCACTGTTTTTAAATATGACGTTTCTTACCATATTAACTTCCTCTGGGAGCACAGATGGGGCTGGATCAAACGATCCACCACTTACAATTCCTTTCATGCCTATTACTTGTACATCAAGCTAAACAAGTATCTCTCTCCTTCAAACACACACAGATAAATATATAAAATATATAATTAATATTTTTGCTTATTTTGAAAAGAAAAACAATTGTAGAAAGTTGAAGGGGAGATGGGTGTCGTTTCCCGGAAAGCTATAGAAATGGTGATTTATTCTATTGAAACAAAAACAAATTCTCGTGATTCGCCACATGGAACTATCACATGGCTGAGTCTTTCCAAGTATTTTCAACATCTGACAATCTTCTAGGATCCCATAACTAATATTCTCACTCTTAAACTATGCTATTCTTAAAACCATGCATAGCTCTTTTCAAAACTAATCATCGGCCTCAAAAAATAATGTATTCAGAACAAAAGAACTAAAAGAATCACACACAGCCTTTAGGCAGAAGATAGAAAGAGACTAAGAAACTTGAAAGGTCATCTAATTTGAGAGAGATTCTGACAAGAGATTGTAAACCTGAGATATAAAAGCCATTCCCAACATAAAGCTTGAGCAGCCATATGAAGTAGATGAGATAGAAGAGCAAAAAGGCAGAGCGGAAAGAAGACAGGCCTCAAGCAGATAGGCTTAGTCTCTGCCATTCAGTAAGGGCACATCCTTCACCCGGCCACTTCCCTCTCTAGCTCAGTGGGCTAATAACACATCAGAGGATTAGATACCTCATGACAGGGATCAAAAATTTAAAAAGACAACAGGGACTAGGCAAGGAACAGAAACAAGTGAAGGACGTTGCAATACTCAGTACCGCCAAGTGTTCTGATTTTTTGTAATACAAAGTGGAAACCATAAATCTTAAGATATCTTCAGCTAATTCAATATTTTCCCCAAACACAACAGGCTCACACAGTTTGGGCCAAACTGCCAGCCACATTAAACCTACTGACATCAGGTCTGCCGTCACTGGCTCGCATAAGGCACACAGCAGAGTTTCTGGCATATCAGTAGCATTCAAATTATAGCTATTATCACTAATAAAACCTAAGATGTTTTAACCAGTTGGTTGGTTAGTTAACTGGATGGCTTCTTGGTTGGTTTTCTGAAAGGAAAGGAATGGTGGAAATGAAATCAAGGGAGAAGGACTGAAACATTAAGCAACTAGAGTAAAAAACACCATAATAGAACATACAGTTCTTGAAATATTTTTGCCTTTGAGGCCTTACAGAGAGAAAAGTATACCTTTCCTGGAGATATACTATTGTGTATGTGTCTTTACACTTTCTATTACTTGTAGTGTATTTAAGTATCTAAACTAAATCTGGTTTGATCAGAAGCCAGTTTCTGGGGTTGTTTTTTATTAGGTTTCATCATGAACTAAATTAAAGAAGATCTTGGTTTTCTTATTTGTAAAAGAAAATTGTCAAACATATATACTGAGAGGTTAATATCTGGGGAGAATGCACAGATATAAAATAGTGGTGTTTGTGTTTTTCTTCCCTCTAAACATAATTTCTATTTTAGATAGAAGATAGAAAAGTTGATCTTTACATTTTAACCTACAAATTTTCTCATAATACTGCTTTTCTAGACTTCAAACATGCCACAGTTTCTTTCTAAAATATTATTTCCAATTATAAAAACATCAGAGACACATTCTATATATGTGTACTGGTTAGGTCAAGTGATAATGCCTAGTTGTCTGGTCAAGAAAGCAATGATATTTCATGGCTGGTTGATAAACTGGAAGGCTGGTATATTAAATCATCAGTCAGTTGACTGCACCTGTAGCTGATTACATCTGCTCTCAACTGAGGTGTGCCCCCCACACCGCCCCAAAGAGATAATCTAATCAGTTGAAGGCTTTTAAGGAAGAAGAGAGACTCTTTCACTGCTTCTTCAGCCAGTGGGCCTCTCCTCTGGAGTTTGTCCAGACCCTTCATTGAAGCTGCCAGCTTCACAGCCTCCCCTGAGGATTTTGGACTCTTCCTTTCCCGCGGTTGCATAACACACCTTTATAAATTTCACATTTACAGACTCTCCTGTTGGTTCCATTTCTCTAGAGAACCCTGACTAATACAATATGTTACAGAGGTAAAGAATTAAGTAATATCATCATCCAGAGATAACCACAATCAATATTTTGGTGTATTTCTTCTAGTCAGTGACTCCAACATTTACTTACCAGTTATGTAACCTTGGGAAAGTTACTTAACCTTACTGTGCCTCAACGTTCTCATCTATAAAAGAGAAGTAACAACAGTACCTACCTCTTAGGGTTGACATGAGCATTAATTGAATTAATACACATAAAGTATTTACATTAATGTCTGGCAACACAATTATAAATTATTATTGGTACTTTCTCCACACACAAACATTTTTAAGAAATTGGGATCATAATATGCACACAGTTCTTTATCTTGTTTTTTACCCTCAATATTATATCGAGTATCTCCTGTAATCAAAAGGACTGAATGTACTGTTCAAATGGCATATACCAAAATTTAACTATTCACTTATTACTGTACATTTGTTTTGTCTCTTCTGTTTTTCTATTATAAATGAAAAATATTTTCATTTCTAATGCTATTGGCCTAAGTATACCACCAAAAATATTCTTAATACTAAAAGTGTCTGAGATATATAGTTGGTATTTGGACTCTGACTTCATTCAAAAGGTTGCATGCTTCAAGACCTTTCTTGTGCTTTAAGAAGAGTCTTCTGTCAGTTGAGAAGAAACTAAGAATAACAGAAAGAAAAAAATAAGCTCAAGAGAATCTTAGTGGGCGGGCCATGGTGGCTCACTGGGTTCGCTCCCCAGTGCCTGCCCATGTGAAAAAAAAAAAAAAAAGAATCTTAGCTTTGAAGTACAACTATGTGAAGATGCACTGGAAAAATCCCTTTCCAGCATCTTCAACCAATCCTAAACCATGTGCCTTGAAAGCCCAACTCTTGCAGGGTACCCTCTGCTGGTGAGATGCTCAGACAGAGAAACGAGTAACAGACACAAGGCAGTGTGCACCAGCAGGGCAGAGCCCTACCTGTCTTGAGGGATACTGAGACAGGACAGCAAAGCCAATTCTACCTCTAGAAGTATAAATCCCTATTACCAGTTTATCTAAAGTGAACTTGGTAAGAGATGAATGGTAGATGAGATCATCGTAGCTGCTGTAGCTTATGAGACCATTTATCAAAGTTTGTGTCGTGTTGAAGCTAAAGGCTAATACTGCCTGCGCGCGTTAAATGTATCAATCAGGAGTCTGTTTATATTTCTGTAATGAAAAATAACATCAGTTAAGACTGACCCTGAGACTCAATTCTAAAATAAAAGTTATGAAATCAATTGGATCTTTTCTCTGAACAAATATGAAATTTGAACGTGCCCCACACTGAGGCACAGCCCCCTTATTTTACTATGGTAAAAGCATAAGACATTACATTACAGTGGCCAGAAGACATAACTAAGAGCCAGAAAAAAAGTAGGCTGTAGTTGATTCTTCACCGTTTACTTGATGAGCTACAACGAACATGTCCACCTCTCAGATTCAGTTTAATATAAAATTATAATATTTGCCCTATTTATACAAAAGGATTATTTTGCATCTCAAGAAGGATAATGTGCATAAAAGTGCTTTAAAAACTATAAAATAGTATATAAACATAAGTTGTTATTATGGTTCCAAAAGTCACAGTATACATTTTTTACATGATAATTTGCTTCCCAAAGAATAACTACAATTATATAACTTGAGATTAGTATTATGACCTTTCATGCTTTGAGATTTTACTGTCACAGAGTCCTTTAGTATGTTTCTTGATTATTAATCTGCTTTCTAAGAAAACAGTGAATATTAACACAAAGGCAAAATCTCTATTAACTTGAGCAACAGAGGTAGGCTTTGAGACAGTTTAAAATACTTAGGACTACTTCTCTTGATTCTGTTGTAATAATTAGAATCATTTAAAGGGGAAAAATATTATTTATTTCTAATTTCAAAGACGCAAACCTGAAGATCCTCAGAAAACATACTTCAGTCGACTGTAATATAAACAATTTAAGTATATTTCAAATCAGACATAGATTTGGAAACCGAAATCCTAACATGAACCTGAAAGTACACAGTCAGACTGCAGTTTGCCTAAACTGGCAAGTACAGAACAGATACTAGGAATGGAGAAAAAGAATGAAGAAAAATAAATTGGCTTAGGAAGAGAAATGAAAACTATGACACTAGTTTTTTACAGTACAGAAAAAAATTGTGCAATAAAAATCTGGCTTCTACTGTAATTCTGCACTCATCAGAGAAATAATAGGTTTCCATGATATATATCACATTTCCATCAACACATTAAATTACCTAAAATTTATAGAGGACTCTGTGTGCCTTACACTTAGCTGGGCACTAGAATCAAGGGGGTCAGTCTATTCTTAACAGAAGCTCATAACCGAGTAAGTGAAGAGCCATACCACTGTGGGAGGCTGTACTCAGGAATTCTAACCTTAATCATATTCTGTATCCTCTATACGTTTTGCTTTCCACCAGCCCAGGCCATGGAAGAAAAGTTACTCAAATACACAATCAATCTGTACGACCATTTTAAAAGCATTTTGAAGTTCATATATTTTGAGATATATTACAAAAGTAATGCTCATTTCACAAGAGTTCTCACTAAAATCACTGAATATAAATGATGAAGGAGAGTGGTTGTCCCTGCTTCAAAGACTTCAGGGAATTCAACAAGTAGAGGACCCACAAAGCATTGCTTTTTCGTCTAGTAATCTCCATAAAAGCAATCCCCGTTTTGTGTTCCATTACCATCCTGGAAAACTATACTATCCTTTTCTTAATTAGTTGACTGACTGCTAAGAAAAAAAATGGTGAATAAATATTTAATACTTGGTTAGAAAAATATTATTTTGGTAGTTTGATTCAGTGGGCTATTTCCTTAGTCCCCTTGAAGGAATAGCTGAGCTCCAGGTCCAATGGCCCAGATAACATATACAAGATACTCAGATTTGTGAGCTGAATTATTCTTATTAAGTACTAGTTGCATAAAATTAAAAATACAGTTCAGTTGAATCTACTCCAAGAAGCTGAGTTTTACAACCCTTGTAAGAGGGGAGTAAAAGTTAGCTGCCCACAGCCTAGATGCAGATCATAAAAGTTATTTTCAATTTCTATCTTGAACAAATGTTGAAAGTGAAGGAATAAAACCTCTTCTTAAAACAAATGGTATTAAAACAAGCTCTCATGTAACTGAGAAGTTAGGATTTAAGGGATGATTATGATTACTGAATCATTTTATAGATATTCCCTTTTACTTTCAGTATATTAAACAGAGAGAAATACCTAAAATCTTTGAACTGTAATCCAACTGCCTGGATCTCTGATAATGACTGTATAGTCTTTATCTTGTGCCCTTATGATAGTAAAAACCTTGTGACTAACTTTCACTTGTACCCATTTATCCATTTTTTTGAGTTTAGAGTTTTGTGATCACTAAAGACAGCCCCCAATGTTTATTAACGAAGGGTCTTGGGTCAGCCCAGAATTAACCCACCCCAAGTCCAAAGTTATCTTGATAACCAAAACTGGGTCTAACCAAAATGGGCCTACCTGACATGTGCAACAGCTCAGACTTTAACCTATAAGTGACCTACACATACCTCATTTTAATACTAAGAATCACAGCCATCATCATATCAAAGGTTGCCATTTTCTTACATATGTTCTGTGACTAAGCATGGAATCAATCTGCGCATATTCAATAATTAGGTTGCTAATTACATCGTCTGGGGCCATTGTGCTCGTTGTCCTAAAACCTGCACATCTTATTTTCTACTAAAGCTATAAGAACTGTGACTGAGAAATCAGAATTTAAGAGATGATTCTGATTGCTAAATCATTATATAGATATTCCCTTTTTGCTTTCTGGTATATTGGAGTAGACAGAGGGGAATACCTGAAATTCCTAAACTGTAATTCAGCTGCCCTGAAATCCAAAATGATTATAAAAGTCTTTATCTTGTGCCTTTGTGACGATAAAAGCTGCTGCTCCCTTTATCTGGTCATTTTCTTGTAGGGCAAAGGCCCTAATGTAATGGAAAATCTGAAGTCAGCCATTAACTAATTTCAGCCCCAGACACTTGTAAATCATGGAAAGACTCTGCCAGTGAAAGATAACTTGTCTCCTTTCATTTTAGCTTACAACCCTAGTACTGAAATGATAGCTCTGCCTCCCCTCCTTTCAGCCTATGTTCTCCTGTGAAATTATAATAACACTGCCTCCTTTTCCACTTTGAACTTGCTATTCAAAATGACCTCATCTCCCTTGCTAAAATCCTTAAAAATCTTGAATCTCCTAAACTCCAGGAGACAGATTTTGGGCCTATAGGACACCTGATCTCCTGCTCTCTGCCTAGCAATAAACTGTTTCTCTCTTTGAAACCCTGCTGTCTCAGGAATTGGTCATTTGAGCATATCAGGCAAAAGAATCCACTGCCTTTGTCTGGTAACACTTATGCAGCAATTGTTCTACCTCTGAGTAGAGAAGACTGAGAAACACGCACTTGTACAGTCGGTATAGAAATATGTTAATATTAATATTATTAACATAGAATTAATATGACTCTAAGTTTCCTTGGTCCTTACTCACATCAGGAAGCCCCCATTCATATCTGAAAACATTCTGAATTAGCAGTTTTCGAGAATCACTTAGAAAATTTGTTAAAATACAGATTTATAGACCCTCATCCCCAAAAATTCTTAATTCAGAAAGTTCAGGTATGCCTGACTATAACAAAGAATTCAGGATTTAAGGGATGATTTTGATAACTGAATCATTATATAACTATTCCTCTTTGCTTTCTGGTATATTGGAGTAGACAGAGGGAAATTCCTGAAATCTCTAAATTGTAATCCAGCTGCTTTGGTTTCGGATGATGATTGTATAGCCCTTATCTTCTGCCTCTATGATTGTAAAAACCTTGTGACTAACCTTCATTTGTATCCATGTATCTAGTTTTTCAACTTTAGAGTCTTGTAATCACTAAAGACAGCCCTTAATGTTTATTAATAAAGTCTTGGGTCAGCCCAGAACTAACCCACCCCAAGTCCAAAGTAATCTTGATAACCGAGACTGGATCTAACCAAAATGGACCTGCCTAGCATGTGCAGTAGCTTAGGTGTTAACCCACAATTCACTTATACCTCATTTCCACCATTTTCTTACATATGTTCTGTGACTAAGCATGTCATCCATCCCTGCATGCTCAATAATCAGATCACCTCTAATTACATCACCTGGGACCACTGTGCTCATTATCCTAAACCCTGCCTGTCTTTTCTCTGATAAAACTATCAGAATTACTGCAGCTAGAAGAGTCAGATTTTGGGTACACAGGCCACCTGCTCTCCTACTATGCACATAATAATATCTTTCTCTCTTTGAAACCCCGGTTGTCTCTGGAATTGGTTATTGAGCACGTCAGGCAAAAGAACCCACGGACTTTGTCCAATAATGCGAGTAAGTTCAGTATTATTATCAAACATCCTTAAATTATTGCTGTAATCCTTAGACCACACTTTGTGAAATACTGCTAAATTGTCCTAAAGAGAAAAATTATGGAAGAGAGAGTGAGGTTTTACTATTAGGAAAATCAGTGTTCTAGTTTGCTAGCTGCCGAAATGCAATATACCAGAAATGGAATGGCTTTTAAAAGGGGGAATTTAATAAATTGTTCGTTTATAGTTCTAAGGCCAAGAAAATGTTCCAATTAAAACAAGTCTATAGAAATGTCCAATCCAAGGCATCCATCCAGGGAAAGATACCTTGGTTCAAGAAGGCCAATGAAGTTCAGGGTTTCTCTCTCATGAAGTTCAGGGTTTCTCTCTCAAGTGAGAAGGTACATGGCGAACACAGTCAGGGCTTCTCTCTCAACTGGAAGGACACATGGTGAACACAGTTAGGGTTCCTCGCTCATCTGGAAGGGCACATGGTGAGCACGGTGTCATCTAACAGCTTTCTCTCCTGGCTCACTGTTTCCTGAAGTTCCCCGGGAGGCATTTTCCTTCTTCATCTCCAAGGATCACTGGCTGTGGACTCTCTGCTTCGTGGTGCTACAGCATTCTCTGCTCTCTCTGAATCTCTCAGTCTCCAAAATGTTTCCTCTTTTATAGGACTCCAGTAAACCAATCAAGACCCACCCAAATGGATGGAGACACATGTCTCCTAATCCAGTTTAACAGTCACTCTTTACTGGGTTACATTTCCAGGGAGATGACCTAATTACAGATTCAAACATACAGTATTGAATAGGGATTATTCTGCATTACAAAATGGAATTTTGATTAAAACATGGTTTTTCTAGGGTCCATACATTCTTTCAAACCAGCACAATCAGGAAGATTTATTTTAACATAAGAGTATAGCAATCATTCTGTATAAATTGGGAGGGGAGTCACAAAAGAACCACTGATAACTTAGACTTTGCTTAGTTAGATGAAATAAATACTTCCACTTGTATTCTCATAAAGAAAGGAGGCGATATTGAAGCAGGACTAAACAGGACAACTGCAAGCCCCTGGTTTCCTATTCAGCTCTAAAAAAGAGTTTACAGACAACTAACTACAAGTCTCTTATTTCTTATCTAGCTCCAAAGAAACTAATACAGAGCTGTAAACTTCAGTTGCAAACCTCCTGGGACAAAAATTTCCCTAAAGCCCCCAAAACCTCCCCCAAACTATGGAAAGTTGCTAAAACCAAAAAAGCTTGTAAAATCCTGGACTCAAAGCAAATTCTTAATGACAGGAAGCACAGGATCATAAAGATTAACCATCTGTCCGAAGACAAATTTTAGGAATGTGATAACAAACCCTGAATTCTGCTAGCTATCTCCTTCTAGAACAAAGACGACACCTAGCATTCAAAGGTTACTATGGAAACCTGCCATCAGTAAAACTTTCCTATAAAACAAGCTAAGCCACTCAGTGCCTGTCCCTTCCCTTGGGCTCGTCCATGGCAACCTCTCTCAAGTGTACTCTTCCTCCTTCTCTTTAATCAACATTACCACTTATTCCTTTTGGCCCTCTCATCTCTAAATTCTTTTAGTTTCAAGACTAACAAACCTGGATTGGGCCTCGGCTGGCACCATTGCCCAGATCTTTGCACTCTTTCTCTACAGAATTTCTATTCCACAATGACAATAACAAACCATTAATCATTTTTAAAAGCAAAGAAAATCAGTTAAATTAATGAGAGGCAGTTTTGAATACAGTGCCTGAATCTAAAGTTAATGCGAAGTCCTAGAATGAACTACAACATGTACAGGCACTGAATAAAACTACATTGGAAACTTAACATGGTTAAAACAGACTCCTCCAAAGAAGAAAAACAACTTTATCTTGATATCTAAATTCTCTTGCATTTAATCAGTAAAACTGCTCCTGAGAAGGGTTCCAAGCAAATGCTTTGAATGACTTGGAGAACCAGAGTTAGCCCTGGACAAAACAGTCAAAAGGCATCAACAATCCCTATCTCCACTGCCCCTAGGCCTCTCCCTTCCCTCTGCTCTCATTAAGGTATAATACAATCTTCCTTCCCTGGCAACATTTTACCAGAGAATTTCTGGAGGCTACTCCTACAGCCAAAAGGGAAGCAGACAATATGGAACATTAGGACAAATCACATCCGCCCAGTTTCTTAACCTCCTCAACTCTAGCAACCCTCATCTCCACTCCACTTTGGTTACCCATTCTCGTGGGGCCAGGCCACAAGCTTTGGCATGATAGGATGCTGCCAATCCCTGTGACCCTCTTTTTCCACACCCTCAGCTCTTTTCTGGCCACAGTTCCTTCCCTGGCTTAGACACCACCGTTGATACTTGAGCAACTCTTAGCAAACATTCTTGCACCCTGACCTGCTGCCATACCAAGCCCAGAATCTGTTTCTACTGCTTCATCTCAGGAGCTAAATGGTCCTCCTACAAAACTTTTGCAACTATGCTAATGGATGGCACCACATTCTCACAGCCTCTAGTCTTACCTGGCCCCCAACCCTTCAACAGTATCTCCATTCATCTTTGCTGCCTTCTCCACTTCTCTGTTGAGGAGCAGTAGAGCATACAGAGTGTGACTGGCTCTCTGGGGACAGAAAGAAGGCCAGGAACCATCATTCACTAGCTGTCACTTAATCTCTTTAAATCTGAGTTTCCTGCTCCATAAAATGAGGGATAATAACAGCAACTGTCTTATGGGATAACTGTGAATACGAAATGATTATCTGCATGAAAAGACCTCAGCATAACCTGCCTGGTTAACAGTGAGGGCTCAAGAAATGCTTAGGCTGTTATTCTCTACAATACCTTTCAAACCTTTCACCACCTCTGTTAAAATTATTTTCTATACATGTCATCTTTCCCACTAGTAGCAATTAATTTTGCCTCCCACTTACCAAGAAAGTTGAAGCTATCTAGTTTGAAATATCTTAATTCTCTGCCAACTTTTTGCAAAGTTTTCTCAATTTGTGCCCATTTTTTATTTTCCCACTAGTTAAAGTCTAAACCTTCCACCTGTGCCTTGATCCTGTTTCTGTCTGGATGCTATGCTATCCATCATTCTCTATCTTCTAGATTTTCAAGGCCTTCCTCTCTACTTTTCAATCTTACCCTTTAACCTAGAAATGTGTTTGACAAAAACAACAAACTTCCAAGAACAAAAATTTCTAAAATATACACACCATCCTATCCTCTAACTATTGCCTTCTCTTTCCTTCTCAGGCAAGCCACTAGAGTACATAGTCTACATATATACTCTACTACCACTCACTCTTCAACCTGAAAGATGTCACTTGTGCCTCTGAGGCCATCCTTACCTCCCCACCCCAGCTGCTTAACACTGGCATGGGTCTCCAAACACATTGCAAATCCAGTGGAAACTTGGTCCTCCTACTGAACTTCTATCAGCCCTGACACTGCTGGCCACTCATTCCCTGCTTCTCTCCTGGTTTCTCTTGCCTTTTCTCTCCTATTCACTGTCTCTGAATATTCCTTCTCTCACTCCTTGGTGGACTGCTCTCCTCTGGCAATCCTCTGACTGTCTTAAAAACTGTACAGTTTTAACTACCACACATACACTGACCAGTAACAGATCTCTCCCTCATACTGCAGACCTGCATACCCAACTGCAAGTTGAAAATACCCACAGGCATCTAAAAATCTCCCTGTCCAAATCATTATCTACTATCACCCTAAACCTGCACAAATGGCACTAGTTATCTTTTCAACCACCCATGCCAGAAACCTGGCATTAACTCAGACTTTTCCCCTCCCAGTCAATGTATTTTATTGGCCAGAAGAGAAAACCATGTTAAAGTTGAATGGAAGGAAGGGCATTTGAATTGGGCCTTTAAAGACAGGAAGAATTCATGTGTAGAAAGGGAGGCAAAGGCCTTCCCAAGTGTGTGTGCATGCCCAAAGGTAAATGAGAAGCAGTAAGTCATTTAAGTGAAGAGTGATTGGAAGTGACAGAGAAACACTAAAAAGGAAGGTTAGCCCCAGTCATGAAGACCTTCGATGGGAGGTGAAGTGTTCATTGTTCTAACTCCACAACCTCCTTCCTCTCTAAATGGCTGACCTTGGCCAATCACTGCAGATATTTCACTCCCCTTGCCAGCCATTCTTCGGAATGGGCTCCTGCCCAAGAAGATGTGATGGGAGCATTCCCTGGGGCATTCCTAAGAACAGTTTCCTTATCCCAAAATGGGACGCTCTTCCTTTGGATATCACGCTGTGTGGCTGTGCTGCCTGAAACTGCTGCAGTTACCTGGCCAATAGCCCAAGCATTAATCTAAATCAAAAGGAGAGAGCAGAGCCAAGAAAAATACAGAGAAAAGGAGGCCAGAGACTTGATGTTCCCCACATGGGGTCTGCCCTACCCTGAGCCTGTCTTATCTAGGTTTTTTCATGTGCTATTTCTTAAGATGATAAATCTCATTGTTTAAAATAAAAAAAAAACAAAGGGACAGAGCTACAAGGCTCAATCATGTTTATAAAACACTTAAACAGGTTTTTTTAATGTAGGATTTCTCAGAACATTGAATAATATATATTATAAATACTAATTTACAGTTTTTCAAAGTTATGTGACCAACCTGTCACCCCTTATCTTCTTTGTTTTTGTAGTGAACCTAAAAACATTTTCCAGAATTAAACATCTGGGAACACAGTTTGGGAAACTCTAAATTTACCAGAAGAGATAAAAAAAAAAAAAAAAAAACTTCCCATTTGGAGAATTCCTGATATTCTCGCAAGTAGTGGGGACAACCAAATCAACAGGTCGAGCCCTCAATCTTGGGGTTTGTTCATATGAAACTTATCCCCACAAAGGACAGACTAAGCCTACTTTAAATTAGTCCTAAGAGTCACCGCCAGAGAACCTCTTTGGTTGCTCAGATGTGGCCTATATCTCTCTCAGCTAACAGGGCAAACCAACTCACTGCCCTCCCCCTCTCTACGTGGGACATGACTCCCAGGAGAGTAGACTTCCCTGGCAATGCGTGACAGAAATCCTAGAATGAGCTGAGACTCAGCAGGCAAGGGACTGAGAAAACCTTCTCGACTGAAAGGGAGAAGAGAGAAATGAGACAAAATAAAGTGTCAGTGGCTGAGACATTTCAAACAGAA
Organism: Myrmecophaga tridactyla; assembly: GCA_004026745.1. NCBI lineage: Eukaryota > Metazoa > Chordata > Mammalia > Pilosa > Myrmecophagidae > Myrmecophaga > Myrmecophaga tridactyla. The sequence goes on from PVIY010034430.1 coordinate 13,459, forward strand.
TCAAGATGTTATCCTGGAGGTTATTCTTACACATTATCCAGATATCCCCTTTTTAGTTTAAGGTGTATTAGGCTAGAGGGAAGTGCCTGAAACTGTAGCACTGTGTTCCAGTAGCCATGTTCCTTGAAGAAGATTGTATAATGATATAGATTTCACAATGTGACTGTGTGATTGTGAAAACCTTGTGTCTGATGCTCCTCTTATCTACTGTATAGACAGATGAGTAAAATGTGCGATTAAAAATAAATAAATAATAGAGGGAACAAATATTAAAATTACAAAAAATATATATTGGGTAGATGGAAATATTAGTGGTTAATGAGAGGGAGGGGTAAGGGGTATGGTGTATGAGTTTTTTTCTTTTTTCTTTTTCTTTTTCTGAAGTGATGCAAATGTTCTAAAAAATGATCATGGTGATGAACACACAACTATGTGATGATACTATGAGCCACTGATAGTAGACCATGTAAAGAATGTTTGTATCTTAAGAATGTATGTGCTTGTACATTGTTTTATAAATAAAAATTAAAAAAAAAAAAAGAAAGAAACAGCTAATAGTGTTGGGTAAACACCTTAGGCACCCACCTGGTGGCTCAAATTTGCATGCCTTGTGACTGACTGATCCTCTGCTCTGTACAAACTCTCCTTTACCTGCCTGGCCGATCTCCAGATCTAAACAATTTTTTCCCTAGAGGCCACTACCTCTCACTCCTTGACCACTTTGCAGCTGCAGTAGGGGGACAGAGCAGGGTGCAAGGGTGGGACAGTCCATGTGACAACCCTGGTTCTAACTACTGTGGTTGACAGAAAGAGAGAAGCTGTACCTCTCGAAGCTGCCAATCCTGTCAACTTGTAAGAGATTTTTCTATCAGAATCACAACCCACCCTATGCAGCCCTACTCAGAGCCAGGAGGGCAAAGCTCAGGTCCAGAAAGAAAAAAAAAGAGTGTATGGCTGATAAGTAGGATACAGTATTATGATGATGGAGAAAGAGACACACAGGAAAAATGCCATGGGAACCCAGAAGGGATCCTGTCATTCTACAAGGTTCTTACTCTGAAACGGCAGGTAGCCTTCACATTATCTATCACTAGAGTGAATTTTTAGTGGCTGCCTTGAATACTGTGTTGAGAAATTCTAGACCTCATCTAGATTCAACAGCCTTACTTGACTGGTATTGCTTATCATGAGCACAGAAGGGGTAGTTGTGACAATCTAGTTCATTCAGAGACACTCCCCACAAAGCGACACTAAGTTATAAATAGATCTCAAAAACATACCAAAGATTTTCAAGTTTTTAAAACCTGAACCAGGTCAGACTAACCTTTAATAGTTAAAAAAGGTAATAAGGTATAAATGTGTGAGTTTCAGAGTTAGAGAACAGTTTGATTCCAAGTTGTTCTACTTAGGATGGAGCCTTGGCATGTTATTTAATCTCTCTAAACCTCAATTTTCCATTTGTAAAATGAGAATAACAGTCCCTACCTCACACAGTAGATAAAAGAATGAAACTGGGTGTTCTAGTTTGCTAGCTGCCGGAATGCAACACACCAGAGATGGACTGACTTTTAATAAAAGGGGATTTATTTTGTTAGTTCTTCAGAGGAAAGGCAGCTAAGTTTCAACTGAGGTTCTTTCTTAGATGGGAAGGCACAGGGTGATCTCTGCTGGCTTTTTCTCTAGGCCTCTGGGTTCCAACAACTTTCCCTGGGGTGATTTCTTTCTGCATCTCCAAAGGCCTGGGCTGAGCTGCGAGTGCTGAGATGAAGTATGCTGAGTTGCTTGGGCTATGTTGAGCTCTCTCATTTAAGCACCAGCCAATTAAATCAAACATCATTCATTACAGCAGGCACGCCTCTTAGCTGACTGCAGATGTAATGAGCAACAGATGAGGTCCAAGTACCACTGGCTCATGTCCGCAGCAACAGAACTAGGTACCTTCACCTGGCCAAGTTGACAACTGAATCTAATTACCACACTGGGTAACATATATACATACCCCTGCATATAGCAAGCACAATAAACACAGCTTAACTATACCAATTACTAAGGCATTCAGTTATGACATTAACTCCTGTAGTACAAAACATGCACAAAGATTTATCATACTTATCACCGTACTCGCAGTCACGGATTAGAATGAAATGAATCAAACTGAGGCCATTTTCCTGAATACAGTAACAATGCCAATTTAGGCTATAAGCAAATAGTCTCAGAGCATTTCTCAAAATAAATGTTACTTGCTTTTAAGAAGACACAGAAAAATCTCTAACCTTTGGCTGATGAGTGTCTGCAAAACACATCTCACATTTTTTCCAGATCTCTCCATAGAGGAGGCCAAAAAAACAATGAGCAACCCAATAGCAAAGAGCCTCTCTTACACCTAGATTGAGTCTTTTAAGTACGATTTCCCACTAAAAGAAACCAGGGGTTTTCTGAGAGAGCTAATTCCAGATATGAGCAGAAAATAGTTCAAATGAACCTAAAACACCTTCTTATTTGAGATAGCAAGGGAACTCTCAAAGACTACTAGGATCATGCCAAAAGAATTCAAAGCCAACTTGAAAAGACACCCACTGGCCAAAAATAGGATAAACTGAACCTCAAATAATGATAATAATAATAATACTCCTCCCTACGTAGTAGGACATGACTCCACAGAGATGAGCCTGGCTCTGGCATTGTGGGATTGAGAAAGACTTCTTGACCAAAAGGGGGAAAAGAAATGGAACAAAATAAAGATTCAGTGGCTAAGAGATTTCAAGTCAAAGAGGTCATTCTGGAGGTTACTCTTATTCAAGCTTCAGCCAGATATCGTAAATTGCCACAGTATGCCAAGTCCAACCAACAGTATTCCTGAAAACCCTAAGGAATACCCTGGACTCTAAGTCTCTGTAAATGTTTTACCTAGTAAGTTTATTTTTTCAGAAACATAAGGCCTCCAGATTGAGCCTATGCCAGATAAACCCTGAAACATAGAGGTACCAGCCTCTCCAAGAACATCAACAAATTTCATACCTCTACCCCATTATAAGGTCAACACCCGTTTGCAGCTCAAAGAAGTTAAAACAGTCATTGCCCATATATCCCTGAAGATTGGGAGAATGATTAAATGAGAGGGAGGAGGGGTTTTTGAGGATACTGGCAGAGTTATGAAGGAGTTCCATTTATAATTCATTCAGCTACACATTGATTTTGTGTGATTTCAACTCTGCTTTTTAAATTCTTAGAGTTTTGTTTTTCTTTACGGTGTAAAGGCTACCATTTCACACATTCTGTATCTAAAGCACAACATTCTTTGCCTTCCAAATGCTATTACATCATTCCAAACACCCTGGAAGGTATTTACTGTCTCCATTTTTCAGAAGAGGGCATACTGAGGCTTAGGAATCTTATGCAAGTTGCCCACAGTCATAGTTATTAAGGGAAGAGCCAAATTCAAATCCAGACAACCAACTAATTCCAAACGTGCCCTTAATGCCTATCCTGTATGGATTCCCAGTTATCTAACCTTTCAACAAATATTTATTGCTCACCTACTAGAAACCAGGTACCATGCTGGGTGTAAAAGCATACAGGAAAGTATCTGCCTTCATGGAATTCAAGGGTTAATGAGAAGGAAAGAATGAAGCAAATGAATAAGAAAAAATACAACTGTGGTAAACACTATACAAGAGAAGGATATAGCACCATGAGAATATATTAAATTGGAAGACAGGGAAAGCTTCTCTGCAAAAGTGATGACTGAGATCTGAAGGAAGGGAAGTTAACTAGTTAAAGTGGGTGGCAGCATGCCCCAAGCAGAGGAAACAAGATACAAAGTTCACAGTGGCACTTTAAGGAATGAAAATGGAGCACAAGCAGTAACAGTAATTCTGTGGGGGGAGGTGAGGCCAGAGAGCTAAGAAGAACAGGAAGCTACGGAAGGGTTTTAATCAAGCATGCTGCTGTGGAGCGTCTGATCAGGCTTCCATTTCACAAAGAGTCGACTGAAGAGGGGAGCCAGTAGGAAGCTAGAGGCCAGTTGAGACACTGCTGCAGGGTAGACGTGAGACATGATGATCGCGGGGACCAAAGGGATGGCAGAAGAGATGGAAAGAAGTGGATGGATGCACAGTATTCAGGAGGTAAGAAGACAGAATTTGAGGGTGGACTGGAGATGAGGAACGAGAAGAAGAAATGTCAAGAACGACTTTATGGAGGACTGGGCTGGGGGAGCTTAAAGATGAGATTGCCTAAGTGAGAGGAATAAAAAGTGAGGCCTCAAAATGAAAGTCAAATTTGGAAAACAAATCAACTTCCTCAACTGGGGCTAGAAATCTCAAAAGAGAAAGGTTTAGTGAGACAGGAAAAAAAAAATCAGAAGGCAAAATAGGAGATTAAATAACTCTGCTTTGAGAAAGACACATTAAAATGTCTGGATATTTACCATGTTAATTTCATATCCAGCTGGATGGCAATGCCTGCATGCAGCCCTCAGCAATCTATTTGTTATGAGTTGATCTGCATAGAAAGAAGAGGCCTTCTGGGAGGTGGCTTGCAGGCAGGTGCTCTAAGTTGTAGACTAGGAAAGGCTTTGAAGCTGGAAGGTATTTACAGTCTATTTATTTGCAGGTGAAAAAGCAAAAAGAAGGAGCTGTCTTCAAAGAAGGAGCTGTCTCACAGAAGGAGCTAACGGGCTTAAGCTCCTTTGCTTTCGTAAAGCACATAATGTAGCTTTGGGGCAGGGAAAAAAAAAAAAGAACCAAGCACACCTGTGTATCAGCTTGGGGACCTTGAGATATTAGTGTCCCAGTCGGGTATGAGTTTTTTCTCAGACTGGTAGTGTTGGCATAGCAGAGAAGCTTCTCTCAAGGGCTCTGTAGGCACCAAAAATGGAAGAACATGAGTGAGCTTATTTGCAAATACATAAAATATTGCCTGTGGACTCCCAGAACTGTTTGGGGGTGGGGTGGGTGGCTGCAAGAGGATGAGGTCCTACATAAGCAGACAGGAACATACTCCTATAAAATTGCAGTTATTACTATTAATGTAAATTCACTGATACATATAAATGGATGAGAACTACAAAAATTCAAATTATTTTAGAAATGAGTATTTGTAAAAATGTATCTGATTTTTCAAGAACTGTGTTCTACACTAAAACAGAAAACATACTGAATAGAGCCTAGTCACCTAACTAATTTAGTATTTTTATCCTAAAAATGTACAATTCTTTCCTTTTTCATCCCTTGGCTTCAGAAGCATTTTACTTGAAATTATGGTATTCATTCATTTTTTACATCCAGTTCTGTGCCTAGTTATACATGGGAAACCAGGCTGACAGATCTACCAAGACTGGCCAGCACCTAGAGTAGCTGATAAATCAGGCTAGCTCAAGGGCCAGAGCAGGTACATCTCACACTGCTAAATACGTTCTCCCAAAGCTACCCCTGAGCTGAGACGCCCACCAACACACACAAAACCAATGAACTTTCTGGAAAGCTCCACTGTGCTTGGAGAAACTATACAAGTACACAACCCAGAACTAAATCAGGATGCGGAAATGAGTGGCTTGCCCTGGCCCTGAAGGCATTTGGGAGAGCCCCTGAGAAGGGCTGCCCACCTGCCCTGCCATCCACAACCAATCAACCAACTCTAGTTTGGAAGGTGCCCTAACAGTAAAGGGAGAAGATACAAGTCCCAAGTTTTTATTTTTTTCTCTCCAAAGTAAAGCTGCAATTTAAAAACTCTGGCAAAGTTTGTATGCAATCATTTTAATGCTAACAGCATTTCACATTTTCTGTAGCCTGAACCCTCAGTACCAAATTAAGTCACCTTTCTTATGACAACATGCCCCAGTCTGACTATAGGGAATCATACATTTTCAAGGAGTCCGGGGCACTTCCTAGTCCTAAAATGCAAAGGTTGGAAAAGGAAAGATATTTTAAGAGGGCAACATTCAATTACCGAGGTGACATCACAGCATACTCCAAAAACAAAAGCAGTTTAAAATTCAAGAGAAGTAGAAATAAACCTCTTGGGGATGATCAGAATTAAAAAGACACCAAGTAGCACATTCAAGTTGGAGATTTTGGTCTTCGCATATGTGTATAAGCAGTGGCGTGGTTTGGGGCTGAATTTACTGTTTAAAAGGAATGGCAAAACTCTCTTGAGAACATCCTTGACTCTATCGGTAATAATTAATGATAATATTAAAAAAAAAAAAAACACTCTCTCCTGAATCTATCACCTCTACTCCATAGGCACGGCATCATAAATGCTCACTTCATATCATTGTAACTGCACTGTATTTGTCTTCTTAGTCCATCCCAATCACTCTTCTATATAATATTTCTAAAGCCCAACTCTGAGGTCTATCAGTCCGATGCTCAGAAAATGTCAATAGCTGTCTTTGCATACAGAGCAAAATCCAAATCTACTCTCTCATTTGAGGACTTCTACAACCTGGCAAAACTACTTTCCCATACTAGCTCCTACGTTTGCACACACAAACCCACTCAAACTTCAATCTCAACTCAAATCTTGAAAAAATATGTGACTATTTTTAAAACAGTGTTGGGTGTTTCTTTTTGTTGTGTTTTTTTTTAATCAATTATGAAAATGTATATTACTTCCTTTATACAGATTTGATAAATTCAAACATATTTTTCCCTCATTTCCTATGCTCTACTTGCTGTTTTGAGTCAGTATTCTTTATGTTCTAGATTTAATCATGTATTGCATCTTCCTACTTCTGAAGTTAACATTATTCATACATAACTTCATCTTATGTTTAGTAAGCTCATAATAGAAGGTATAGAAAATAAATAATTTTCTTTTATGAATAATCATTGTTCCTATTTCGAGATTATAAGTAAAAAAACATCTTTTGAATACACATTTGTTTTTGCATAAATTATATATGGAGAAATAAATATGAACTATTATTTAATACCCTTGTTAATACCCTTTTATTAACAACGGCTGCCTAAAGATTTTCTTCACTGTATACCCTTTTATATATTTTTATTTTTTTAACTATGTAATTCTATAATCTATGCAAAAAATTAAATTAAAATAACAAAATTATAAATGGAACCAACATTTAAAGTGAAACAACCCTTATACAAAGTTAAGTAGGAGCCTATGATTTAGGGGTTTTCAAAAAATTATCTTCCTCAAAAATGTTTCCCACTCACCATCATGACTTAAAGCCCCTTGTTAAAATGCAAATATTCTGAAGATAGTAGATATATTATGCCATTATCCATTATTAAATTACTGAAGATTACTTTATCACATTAACAATAAAGAAAGGTCACAAAGAAGCTGTATATATTCTCCCTAATTCCTGTTTCTTTTTGTTTTTTTCCCTTAAGTAACTAAATTAAGTTTGTTTTACTCAAAGAACTTTTGTATTAGTAAAAGAAGGCCTTTAGAAATTCTAGAAGTCCAGCCCAAGCCAACTGGAGCAGAGGATTTGCGTGTGAATGTCTCTTACTGTCTCTGATAACATCTGCCTCTCCTCCAGTCATCTCCCTTGGTCAAATCAACTCAGCCTGAAAGACAGGGACAGGGAGCATTTTGTTCATCTTTGAATCCTCCCCATCACGAAAAATGCGCCATGCACTTAAAGAAAGGAATTGCCCAAGTCCTTAATGCCACCTACATTACAAGGCTCTGACCTTTCTCTAGGAAACTGTGGTTAAAATTTCAAATGTAAAAATGTCAGTTAGATAGTTAAATTTGTTCTCATCTCAAACAATAATCCATTCATTCAAGCAAACCCCATTCACTGAGAGCCTACTATGTGCATGACATTAGCACTCAGCAACTAGGTAAGAAATTGTTTAACGAGATCAGAATATGAGATATGTAGCAGATATTCCATAGATGCTTGTTTATTAATTAGATTTGATGACCTTCTTTACCTTTTTATCTGATTAAACTCTGAAAATTTTCATTAATGTCTTCTTCATAGGGCATGACCTTTACTTTCACATATGCTACTAAGCACTGACTTTTTGTGGACTTTTTAGAATTAGCTCTCCAAGCCTCATTACTCAATTACTTATTTATTTTTGAACTTAAGGGACTTAAACCAAGAAGTCTCTAATAAACTACAATGAAAAAGAAAAGAAAAAAAAAAGCCATAGACTATATGAGAGAAAAAAAAAAACTGACAGGTCAAGAAGCTATTCTCTCTTACCTTACTACTGCCAAAATGTAAGAAATATTTTCCATTACTGGAAAATGCACTTTGAATTGCTAGTCCAGTAATTCACTCTTGCCCTACTTCTCTTGCTCTTCTTGCCTTGGTTGGATGGAAGGGTCAAATACTATGGCCAGTGAACCCGATGCTCCTGCCCCTACACAAATTAACTGGCCTGGCAGAAAACCAAACGACACCCTTACACTGGGAACACCACAGACTGGCAGCCCACCTAGCAAAGCTAGATTAACAACTGTCACACCAGGGCCAGGCTGGCCCCAGAGCTTCGCAGCCCATCTGATGCCCAACCTACCACAAAGACTGTTTCACTCAAATGGGGACCCAGGTACCACTGTCAAGCATCAACCTTCCTGCCTTTACACAAAAGCTTCCCAAGTACCTGAAAATACCAATGGATGTTTTTTCTACCTGGGATGAAAATTTTTACTGCTTTAATCAACAGTAATTCCCACCCAAGTAAAATCAAAATCCCTGCACATGTGAGATGCCCAAAACATACTAGATGAATTACAGGGGAAAAGCACCAAGTTAGTGACCACAAATGGACATAATTTTCTTTGTTGCTGTTAAACAAACACTTCTCAAGCTCCTACTGGGTGCAAAAGATAATAAAAGGCGTCAATTATGGGTACCACCAAAGGGAGTTTACATCTGATATACTGTAATGCATGCAGGATTTGAACACTCCTACACATGATAAAAAACAAAAAACGCCTCTCCCTTTTAGTTTAGCCTTCTCTAATTGTCTATTTTTAACAGTGTATGCATTTCATTTCTACAGAAGGAACCAAGAAGAAAAAAAAGGGAGGGGGGGTGGACAGGGGAGAGGAAGACTAGATAAAGGGATGGATCCCAGTGTCTGACATGTCTAGCTGACACAAGAACTCAAAATGTATAGGAGTCAGAATATGTCTTTTCTTTATCCTGAATCAAAATTTCTATACTACAATAGTCACCGTTATTCCAAGAGGCTCCGTGTGGTTGACTGCTAAGCAGCCGCCCCCTCCACATATGTTAAATGACCTCTGTAGTCCAACTCCCATCCCTACAGAACTGACAGACTTTATACTACAACACATACTTACGCTTCTCAGCCTTCCATTCATAAAAAGAACATTTAAAAAAGAACTTAAACGCAAATTATTGCAAATACGGCATAAGTGGAAGCTCAAGTAAACAGAACCAGTACTATTTTTTAAAAAAATAGTTTTATGTGACTAACACGCATTTCAATTCTAAGTAATACATAATTTAAAAAATAAATTTCCAAGCATATTTATTTTGAGCTATCTTAAGAATCCAAGTTAAAATGAAAAATGACCAATAATAATTTAGATTATACTTCACCTCCTCTAGTACCTGAAATCTTTCGGTGATATATATACTTGAGCAATTACACATGCTGCTTCATTTTCTCTGCTTGGCCCCTTTAAAAGTACTATTTTCTCTAATTCTTCTACCATTCTTCTACCATTTCTAATTCTCTAAGCATTTTTCTGGATGATAATCCAAGGCTTAGCTACCCAAAAGTGAAAGTGATCTGGGGGGTTGGAAGAACGTATCTTCCAGGAAACAGGAGAATTCAGAGATCTGGGCAGTAGACTGCAACATCAGGATTTAGGCTCTGACCTCTTTATCTAAACTTCCTTCTCCAGCCAACTTGTCACTCTTAATCACTTAACCCTGTTTTTTGTGTTCATAAGCATTTATCAATATCCCAAAGTATCTCATTTATTTATCATTTGGTCCCCACAAGAACATAATCTCCAGAAAGCAGAGCTATTTTGGTGTCTTGCTGCTTAAACGCAATGTTCCAGAACATTGCCTGGCATATATAAGATGCAAATACATACATACTGAACAAATTGCAACTTCTTACAAAACTCTGAAGAATCAAGGCTTCCTTTTTTTTTTTTTTTTCCTTTTTTTTTCTTTTTTTGTATGCTGTATGGCAGGGTGACATTTCATTACTTTTCCATGCCAGCACCCTGTTATTGCAGCACCATTTGCTCAATTTTTGTTTGCTTGTTTTTTGATTGTTTTGTTTGTTTTTTTGATAAGTGCATGAATTAGTAATTGCACCCGGGTCTCCTACATGGTAGGCGAGAATTCTACCACTGAACTGCCCTTGCATCCCCTCGGGGTTTCTTTTATAGATCAATAAACCCACTAGTACTATCTTGGAGTCCTCATCATTGCAGGAAAAAAAAAACCAAGAGAAGAAAAACACATCTGCACACCAGCTTCTGCTAAATTATATATGATAAAGCGGACTGCTAAATGACGACTTTTAAATTACTAATTTTTGAGACTATTTATAAAACCAAGTCTCCCGTCTATTAATCTACTGAATTGTTTATCAACTTATTGAGAGATCACGCCTGACTGCTTTACCTACAACTCTTCACCCACTGTCTCAGAGCCGCATTCTAAACTGGCAGAATCAGAGAAGGGATGATTTTGGCGAAGAGTGTGGTCCTTTTTACAAAGAAGCAAACAGGTCACATCGTAAACAAACACAAAACCCAGGGAGCAATGATCTCTCTAACAAACACATGTATGAAGTTGAAGCACTGCGTTTCCCTACCCCACAACTTCTGTTTAATGACAGTAACATTCAATCAGTGGGCATCAAGCTATAACAGAATACAATTTCTTTTGAGAGGGTTGTAAGAGGAAAGCTGGGAGGGAGAGAAAGTAGTGCTTTGGGTCTGAAAAAAAGAGCTCATTTAAAATGCTGTTCCTGTACTCCCCAACCACAGCGCTGATATCCCATACCTCGCTAATCTAGCTTTCCTTTTGTTGCAAACGACAGTGATTTCTGCCATTCCCTTTCTAAGCCACCGAAAGCAGCTGGGATGTATTACTTATGACGGCGGTGGAAGACGGGACCGACTGGTAAAAAGTGTGCCCGGGCTTGGGGGTGAGGTCCTGTGCTACCTTCGCCAAATTAACCTCTGAGCCCAAATTCTAGCCCGTGTAAGGGGTCGCAAAGTTACCCCCACAGAGGACGGCTTAGAGGCACCTCAGGACGACCAAAGTGGAGGACAGTGCCTACGTTCAGCGACCGCTGTTTCCCCCCTTTCTCGCAGTCGCCAACTACAGAACAACGTCTAAGGTCTGGAATGATTATTCGGCTACCACGGCGGTAGCTGAGGATGGCTGTGGGGCCACGACACCAGCCGAATAAGCCCGCCGCCCCACGGGCGCCGACGGAAAAACCGCCTCTGCCCGCCGAGCCCACAACGCCCCGGCCCCGTTCCTCTCGGGCTTTCAGCCTCGAGCAGGGGGGTGAGGGACCAGCCAGGACCAGCCGCGCAGCCACCCCCGACATCTCCGAGCGCCGCGTTCTCGCACCGGAAGCCGGGAGGCCCCGGCCGAGGCCGGCGGCGCGCGAGGCGGCGAGACCGGTACTCACCCGCGGCGGGCGGCGGGCGGCCAGCCGGCTCCAGGCGGCGGCGAAGTCGGACGGCAGGGCTCGGCGGCTCCGGCAGACGAGGGCGAGCAGGGTCCCCAACAGGAAGGCGGCCGCGGCGCTGACCAGGTACAGGCTGAGCCCGAGCAGGAGGGTGTACGGGCCCCCGCCTCCCGCCGCCTGCCAGCAGCCGGGCCCCAGGCAGCAGAGGGACACGGCGGCGAGGGCGGCCGCGGCCCCGGGCACACGCCGGTTCCCGCCGCCCCGGCCTCCCGGCTCCGCCGCCTCCGCCTCCTCCCTGGGCTTCGGCCGCGACTCGCCGCGGGCGCTCCGGGCAGGGTGGCCGAGGTGGCCGCCGGCGCCTGCTGCCCGCACCGGGCTGAGGCCGGCGCGGCCGCTGTCGGTGGCATCGGGGTGCATGCTGCTTTCTGTGCCGCTAAGGACAGGCACATCTCCCGCCCTGCTGTCCCCCGGCGCTGCCTCGGACCGTGGCTTTTGCGCGGCGCCTCCTCCCCTCGCCGCTCCCGCCGCCGCTCCCGAGGCAGAGGGAGTCCGCGCTCATGCCCTCGCGGGCGGCCCACGGCGGGGAGGAAACGGCTCCAACAGACGCCGCCGAGCCCTTCTCGGTGACCCCTCAGTGCCGTCAGCCGGTGCGGGGTCCGCAGCTGCCCAGCGGGCCGCGGCCAGGTCGCCGGACTGTGTTGTGCCCGAGGCTGGCGGGGCGGGGGCGGGGGCTAGGGCGGCCCTGAAGTGCGTCTCAGGCTAGGGGCGGAGAGCGGCCGGGGCCCGCGTGAGTGACAGCCGGGAGGGGTCCGCCCCCGCCCCTTCGAGGAGGGGGCGACCAATCACTGGGAAAAGTGCTTTTTCCGGCGTCCCCCTAACCTCCCCCCCCAACATTACCGTATGTTGATGGAAAAATTTGCTGCAGGTGTCAGAAGCAGTTGTCATTCCCCAGCTCAGGTGAATGCTCTCGGCTCATTACTGATGAGTAACCTCCTTGCGTGATTTTCAGTCGCCAAATATCTGCCTTGTTTTCACACCTAGTTAGATATATTGGGCATCCAGCCTCATCCTCACTTTTAACAGTTTCACTCTACCACCCTTCTTCCCTCCCCCTCCCAACCGCCTCAAGTAAGGAATCACAAATGTGGAGGAGTAAATGAAGCCGACCATTCCTAGTCATGGAAAGGCCCACAGAAGTATGCTTGGTGCCAGAGAGTGTACACAGCTTCCATAATCACTTTGGCTCCAATTCCCTGTATTTCTGGTGCCAGCTATTCAGTACAAATGCTAGTACCCACGCAGTGAAAGTGATCCAAATAATTTTTAGAGTACATATTTTCCGTTTCTCCCAATTTGATTCCCAGCAATTAATACATAGATAATGCCTACTGAAAAGATAGATGCCAATATGCTATATATACATTAGCACTTACTACTAAGACCAGTAAAGCAGCATGTATCTTTAATGGATAATGGAAATAAAGGGATAACTAAAGAGATTACTGATTATTTAAAAGAGAGGTGATAGACTAGAAAGGGCAAATCAAGAATGGAAAGAGTGGGAAATAGATGAGGGAAGCAGTGGAAATACAGACTATATTCAAGACTGTATTTAATCTAATGAAGGATTTTAGTATGTTAAAAGTTTTCCAATAAGTTGAGTGATAGCCTGCTTCCCAGGGAGCATAGTTAAGAAAAATACACTTTAAAATATATTTTCAAATACTGTCACTATACTGAATTTTTCTATAAGGAATCATTCCATCTATAAATATGTTTTATGACCTTGTCATTTCAACAAAGAAAAAGACAACATTCATACGAAGTAAATTAAAACATTTAGTGGATATTGATTCTTTTAAAACAAACTATTATCTAAGAGGTTATTATTCAAGAGAAAAAATACTGGTGAGTGTTGGCATACACAGCCCACCTGTGTATTCAGAGCATGTCTTCTTAAATTTCCCTGGAAAGGTTTGAATTTCAAATGGGAGATAAGTAAGAGGTCTGAAAAATTATCCCTAACA
>PVIY010034431.1:0-27118 GCA_004026745.1 Myrmecophaga tridactyla
CAGGTCTGCCAGAGCTGGGCAGAGAACAAGCATCGGGATATTTGTTTTGACATGGATGTTCTTTCTTTTTGAGCACTTGGAGACATTGGTGTGCATTGCTGCCCATCCTGCTTGTTGCTTCTTCAGTAGGAGTGTGGGAAGCATCCTTCTCAGAGCTGGGCCAGTGGTGGCCAAACCTCCCTAGCAGCATTTGCCCCGATGCACAGATGTCCAGTGCTGCTGCGCTAACCCAGCCGACCAGGCTAGGTCACGGAACACGGTGCTCAGGGGTTCACGGGCTGGGAGCCATGCGCCGCCACCTCTCCCGTTTGCCTTGGGAGTTTCACAGTTTCCTCTCACATGACTCCCGTCTCTGTTTACTCCTCTCTCCGGCCTCCGTGCCTGCCGGTGTCCCCAGGCCACCTCTATTCTAATCTGCTGCACCTGGCACAACCTCTGCTATGGTTTCTTCAGGGTGGCCGGAGGCCAGGGCATTTCCTGTTTTGAGCTCCCCCCTCCCCACTCCTGCTCCCTACCCCACGCCCAGTTTTCTGTCTGTGAATGGAGAGGCTGTGCCATTTTCATTTTAAACCTGTGGATACCGCATCTGTGGGTCCTCTAGCAAGTTGTGTGTTCCCAGGAGAGGACCTGCTCTTGGGGGGCAGGAATGGTTTGCTCTAGAAATTATGGGATGAGGATCCACAATAGTCAGCCCAGGGGGCCTGACTAGAGACAGAGGTTGGTGGCAGACGGCTCCATCCAGATTCTAGCTGGGGGTCCAGACTCTGAGCCCCCTGCAGATTTGGGGTACCTTCTGAGCCTCTTGCCTCTGATTATGAGTCTGTGTGCTATAATTCTCAGGTTTCCTTTACATATTTAGTTTGGAGGGGCTATTATGAGGCATCCAGGCAAAGATTTTTTTAAAATTGTGGTAATATATATATTACATAATATTTGTCATTTGCATAATACAATTATTCAATTTTTAATTGGACATTTCAGTGACATTAATTCCTTTTACAGTATTATGCAATATTACCATCTTCCCTTACTAAAACTTTTTTCATCACGCCCAAACAGAAACTCTGCACCCATTAAGCAGTAATTCCCCATACCCCTACCTGCAGCCCATGCTAACCTCAAATCTACTTTCTGTCTCTATGGATTTGCCTATTCTAGATATTTCATATAAGTGGAATCATAGAATATCTGTCCTTTCATGTCTGGATTTATTTCACTCAACATAATGTTTTCAAGGTTCATCCATGTTATATAAAGTATCAGAACTTCATTCGTTTTTACAGCTGAATAATATCCCATTGTGTAAAATATCTCATTTTGTTTATTCGTTGATCTGTTGATGGACACTTGGGTTGTTTCCACCTTTTGGCAATTGTGAATAATGCTGCCGTGAACCTTGGTGTACAAGTATGTGGTTGGGGTGTATACCTTAAGAGTGGAATTGCCAGTCAAAGATTTTAATAATAAAAAATCTTTTACTAAGACTCGAATAAGAATTTTAACATGATTCTAGAAAGGAACTTTTTGATCTCCTACCAACTGATGTAGAGCCGGGCCAGAGATAATAAGACTAATTATTCCACATGTATTTTTATAGGGCTTTCCAATTTACAAAGGACTTTCTTATTTATTACCCCATTTGGCTCTCATGGAAACTGTGTGAGGTTAACACTATTAGCATTCCCATTTTGGAGAGAAGAAAATCGAAGCTCAGAGAGGTTAAATAATTGTTTTAAATCCCAACAGAGCTGGGATTTAAATGTTGGCCTCTGACTTTAGTCTTACGGTCTTCACCCATACCCTCACAGGTGCCTCTGAACTTGGAGCAGGTGGGATGGTTCAAGAGCAGCTGAGCACCTGCCTAGCAGTAGCCTGAGGAGTAATACATCTACGTCTTTTGACCCTTTTCCTGGAACAAGGAGGAGAGAGCATCAGCCTGCTGAGAACTTTCCAGGTTCTCGTGGGGGCTCCATGGTGGCCAGTGGTGGCCGACGGGTTTCTTGGGCCCACTGCTAGAACCTCTTTCATCATCTCCCGTTGTGGAATTTGGGCCCTGAAGGGGTCATCTACAGTAGGACACAGCAAACAGGGAGAGGCTCTGGGCGGGAACAAGCTGCCCAGGAATGGGATTGGCACCCACCAGATGAGGGAGCTGCCTTCCTGCCAGAGGTACTAAACAGCTGAGCCTCATGGCCCTGTGCCCAGCAAGCTGGAGCATCATGATGGTGTGCGGTCCCAGGCCACTTCATGGCACCTTTTAGGACACTTGAATATTCTCATTACTCACGAGCAAGCGAACAGTAATGAACAGGTCGTTGGGTGTGGAGGCCAAGTTCTTAAGTTCCATCCTCTGCAGATATGTCACCTTGGGCAAATCGCTTTACCTCCCTGAGCCTCAGAGCCCACGTCTGTGAAATGGGCTTGGTGAGAACACCCAGCTTGCTGGGCGAAGGTGAGGAGTAAGGATGTGGTGTCCAGAGCACTTGGTAGTGGTTGATCTTGCTGTCCGCAATAACAGGAATAAATAGTGAATGCCCGTGAGTCTTCAGGGCCAGTGCCATGAAACCTTATTCCTGTGAGTAGCCTTAAAGAGCCATGTGTGACTTCCTAAAAAGAATCCTGGTTCTGCTCTGCTCCATTTGACTGTTTTGTTGGGTCAGGGTACGACTCAAGTTCTTTTGCAGTGTTTGGCTCTTTAGAAAACGGTTCTGGTTTCCATCACCAGAGAGTTCCATTCCATCTGCTCCCTCCCGCCTCCTCCCTGCCACCACCACTGAAGTGATCATGTGAGTGTTTTCCATGTAAAAAAATCTGGAAAATCCATTCAAGCCCAGTGGAAAGACAATATTACTGAGTTAGAAGTTTGTTGAAATTATTGCACTGCCCTGGCATGCAGGGCTTCTGCGGACTCGAAAACTTTCCAAGTTTTCAGTTTGTAGACGTGAGGGGGGTGAGTCTGTGAGGTTACCCGTCTTGCAAACTTTTATGGACACCTCCCACGTGCTAGCATTGTTCACATGGCAGAGAGCAAACCTCTAACGTTTATGCAATGCTTCTCATGGGGCTATCACTGTATTAAATAAATCCTGACTTTATCCTCATCACAAACAGCGAACACGGGACTGTCTTATTTTAAAGTCCAGATTCTAAGCAAGTTCTTGCTGCATGAAGGGACTGAAGCCCAGCCCCTTAATTATTATTATTTTTTTTTAGCATTTTTTTACCGTGAAATATAACATACATACAAAAAAGTGACACATTTCAAAGTACATTTTAACAATTAGATAATAGAACAGATTTCAAAGTTTGGTATGGGTTACAGTTCCACCATTCCAGGTATTTCCTTCTAGCCGCTCTAAGACACTGGAGATTGAAAAGAAACGTTAGTATAATGATTCAGAGGTCATGCTCATTTGTTAAATCCCATTTTCTTGGTTACAATTCCTTCTTCTCCTTTGATCCTTCTTTCAGTCTTTGGGGATAGTTGGGCAATGACCATTCTAACTCCTTCATGTTGAAAAGGGATGTTGTCATTGTGGGGTTGGGGGATACAACTGGTTGGTGGTCTTGGAAGAGACTGGTGCCTCTGGGTTTCAGGGATTTTCTGGCCTAGGAAGCATTTGGAGGTTATTGGTTTCTGAAAGATAAGCTTAGTGAGTGAGATTTTATAGCGTCTCAGATAAAGCCTGGGTATTCTTTAGGGTTTACGGGAATACTGTTGTTGGGGCTTGGCATACCATGACAACTAGCGATATCTAGCTGAAGCTTGCATAACCTCCAGAATAGCGTCTCAACTCTATTTGAAATCTCTTGGTCATGGTACCTTATTTAGTTACATTTCTTTTTCCCCTTTTGGTCAGGTAGGCATTATTGATTCCATGATGCCAGAGCCATGCTCATCCCTGGGATTCGTGACCCACATTGCCAGGGAGACTTACTCCCTGGATGTCATGTCCCACATAGGAGGGAGGGTAATGACTGTACTCACAGAGTTGGGCTTAGAGAGAAAGAGGCCACATCTGAGCAACAACAGAGGTCCTCTGGGAGTAACTCTTAGGCATTGTTATAGGTAGGCTTACCTTCTCCGTTACAGATAGAAGTTTCATATCTGTAAGCCTCAAGATCAAAGTCTTGGCCTATTAACTTGGGAGTCCCTAATGTTTGAGAGAGTATCAAGAATTTCCAAGGTGGGGAAGTCTAATCGTTCCATATATATTTTTTCCAGCCCCTCAAGGGACTTTGCCAACAGTTTTAAGCTATGTAATTGCAAGACTTTGTTCCCAATTCTAGTCTCCATGTGTTAAGGTTGTTTAACTGAACCGGTCAGACAGGTTAAGTTAGATTGTGTGCTACAAGAAATTTAGGTTTTGGACAAAATAAACCTCTCTTCCTTTGGTCTTATATAGTAGGTGAAGTTCCAAGATACAGACAATATCATCCTTTACCTTGGGTTCTGATTTACCTTAATCCCAACCAGTTTGCTATCCCCTTCCTTATACAGGTGAGAAAACTGAGACTCAGGCAGAGGAATGGTGACTCATCTAGGAGTTGGGAGTGGAACTTGGGCATCATGGCTTCCAGGGCTTTGCTCTGCAATCTCATCCTCCCCTACAGAGAAGGACTGAACACTGCTAGGAGTTGCCCAGTGAGTGCCAGAAGGAGCCCTGATTTAGCAGTGTCCACAAGTTCCAGTTAAACGTGGGTAGCATGGTTTTGGTTAATTCAAAGGCTCTGGATTTACTGACCCAAAATATAGTTTACTTTGAATTTTCAAAGTTAAGTGCTGAGACTTTCAAGCTTGACACCCAGAGGGATTTTATTTACTCACTCACCATGTACCTGAGCTCAACAAAAATTCTTAATTAGTAGTTAATAGTGTGGAAACCTCTCGCCATTTCTGGAATATGCAATGACATATAACACCTCATTGCCCTTTGTGCATACTGTTCTCAAAGCCATGAATGTTCTCCCATCCAGTCTCCCCTTCCTCTTATTCTTTGCCTGGTACACTCTTACTCATCCTTCAAGAGCAGTTTCTTGATGCATGTCATGCTACCCCGACCTTCAACCCTGGCCATACATAGATGCTCTGCTCTCTGGTTTCCTGCAGCACATACTTCTCTTTTTATCATATTTTGTTTTTAATAATTTTTACAGTCTGTCCATCCCACTAACTAGATTCTAAACTCCAGGAGGGCAGGAACTATGTCTTATACACAATGATAATGATAGTTAATATTTTACAACGTGCTTTCTCGCAGCCAGGCCTTGTAGCCAGCACTTTATGTGCACGATCTCATTTCATCCTTCACAACGGTAGGGAGTAGGTGATATCATTATCATCATTTTCTCGATGAAGATATAGATTCACACAGAGGCTTAGAATCTTGCCTGAAATTACACAGTGGCAGGGTCAGGATTGAAATCAGAGCTGCCAAGTACAGTTGTACTGACTGTGCACTGCACAAGGGCATCTGGTTGAGGGGCCAGTTCATGCTGAAATTGCATTCACTCCCTGGTACAGAGCCATGAATGTTGGGAGGAAGGGCACATCTTTATGACTCACACACACGCATCATGTGTCTGGCAGAGACCCTGAAGCTAACTCCGGGATCTATGCTCCTGACCACTGCAGCATGCCAGGAATATAAATATGCATATTCATTGCCAATCTTTGGCACAGAGTAGGTGCCCAAAAATGTGTGAAAGGGAGATTACAAACCAGTAGGTTTTTCCTTTTTCTTCTTTACCTTTTTACTCATATCCGTAGGAAGACATTGTCATGGAACAGGTTACTTCGTTTAAGAAGCATACTTTTAAAATTGATTGTCACCTAGTGGGTATAAAGAATTGGCTAAACCCCGGAAAGAAGTCTCAGTTAGAGCTGGGAGTGTTACCAGGGCATCTTTTATTCTAAGTAAATTCATTCTGCTACCTTTGGACTTTTGAGAGTTGCTTATCGGGTATTAGCAGCCGCATGTGAACTGAAATGGCAGATTGGCTTTGGAACCAGCTGCCAGAGCTGCACATTAGCTCGTGCATGAGGGCTCATTCCTGGGTCTAGTCTTGGCCCATGAGCACTGAACCATGAGCACTGGCTTCTCCAGTGCTCAGTTCTAACCCTGAACAGGGTTGCTGCTGGGAAGCCGGGTGATAACTGAGCAGACTCGGAGTAGTGGTAACAGGAGAGTGGATGCCTGGGCTTTGGTCACAGACAAAAATGGGATTTTAGGATAAAAATGCCCAAAGAACTGTTTATATTTGTCCAGAGAAAAACTAAGGGACTGAGGAAGGCTGGAGGGAGGTAAAACTCTCTCTAATGGGCTTTTGGGTGGGGAAGTCAAGTAGTGCATTTTGGACCTAACTTCTTTCTGACTTTGTATCCTCTCCCAATGACATAGCAGTACTCCCACTTGCTGCCTTGAGGGGTCCCTTAACCTCTCTGGAGCTCTCTGTACTCCCCAGCACAAGAGGGAGGATGATACTTCCTGCACATGTTTTAGTGGGGAGTTGGAGAGCTAAGGTTTATTAGAAAACACTTTGTGAATTGGAAAGGGCTGTATGAAGGGCTGTAACTACCATTATTTGTCATTATGTGATTTTTCTTGCTGTTCTCTAGGGGCATTTTGCTCCCAGCTGCATCTGCTGAGTGCAGTTGGAGGCGGTATGGAGGGAGGAGTTGGGTAGGGAGAAACCAGCAAGGCATGCTAAGGATTGTAAGATTTTTAGGTTGGGACTCTTGTTTAGAAATGGAGAAAATGTTTTTTGCCTTCAGTCTGAAGCAAAAAAAAGTTGATGGTCTTCAGCAGATGCTATGGAGTGGGGTTTGGGAGCTGGAGTCTCCTCCTTAAGTTGCATCCTGGATGTCTGGGGCAGTTCCTGAAAACCAAACAATCCAGAGGATGGATCCAGCCTCCAGCTTGGAATTTGGCAAAGGCTGGCAGGGCCCAGCTCCTCCCTCCCTCGAGGCTGGTTTCTGCTGTCTGCCAGCTGCGCTGCGTTCACACCCACCTCCGCACTCTCACTCCGATGTTCTCTCCGTGTGCACACCCCTCCCACGCCTGTGCAAAGCAGATCCGTGTTTGAGAATTATTCACACCTCCATTCACTCCACAAATATTTATTGAGTGCCATTACTCAAGACATGGAATGCAGGAGACAGCTCATATTTAGGGGAACTGGAGAAGGTGGTGAGTTTATTTAGCCTTACTCAGGGTAAGGAGAGTCTGGCAGCTGTCCTGGAGGCAGTAGGGAATTCAGGCTCTGGAGCTTAGGAGCATGGTCGCAGAATGGGCCATGGATGTGGGGGTCACCAGGCATGTGTGGGGTGGAGGCAAAGGCATGCGCAGTGTTGCTGAATGAGAACGTATGTGAGAAGAGAAAAGCAAGAGAGAGGACCTTGGGAATACCAGGTGTCAAGTGTTGAAGAACAGAATAGGAACTAGCAATGAAGAATGAGAGAGGGAGTGAAGATGCAGTAGAGGTTAAAAACAGAAGAGATGATAAAGGCCTTCTTGTGGTTTGATCCGAACTGAACTCAGCAGAGGAAATGGGCAGCCAAGGAAAAGGCTCAATGAGGACAGGCAGGAAGAATACTGAAAAGAGCCTATCAGGTTTGGCCAGTAGGACCACACATGGCCTCTTGAGAATTGGATACCTCTCCCTTTCTCCTACCTGTGAGACTTAACTTTCATCGGCAGGCTTCTGCAGGTAGTGGGTCATATCTCTCACGTGTGGTGGGTTACAAAATGGAATGAGAATCGCAGGATGAGAGGTCTCCAGGGGGCTGAAGAATAGGAGAAGTTAGGTGTCAGGTAGTGGCAGAAATAAAGGAAGGAGGAGGAGCTGTGATCAGAAGGAGGGATTTCCAAGTTTAAAGACCAGGGTGCGGCCAAATCAGTGGGTGCTGAGGAGGGGTGGAGTTGAGTATTATTAGGGTGTTAATTGGCCACCAGCCTGGGTATTGAAATCACCCCAGACAAGAGTTCAGGAGGGAAGGCCAATCCGTCCACAGTTGCTCTTGAGGATGTGGCTTAGAGGTCTGCAAATGCTGATGTGTTAAGATGGATACATACTAATGTACTATGCTTCAATATGATTGAAGTTTATTTCTCTCTCACATAGCAGTTCAGCTGGCTCACGCTTACAGTGAGGCTCTGCTCCATGAGGTCATTTGTGGATCTTCCTTCCTTCCCCATTGTTTCTCTGCCATTATCTAGAATGGTGCATTCACCTACATATTGAAACTGGGTCATCTTCACATTCTACTGGAAAGCACTAAGTCACCTTTGGTTTCAGGGGAGGCTGGGAAATTTCTACGTGGATGATTCTGTGAACCCAACTAAAACTCCATCCCTGTGGAGAAAGGGGAGAACAGAGTTTGTGGGACTATCTAGGAATCTGGCACAGATGGCTTTGAGGATGGGAAGTCATTTGTTCAAAATTATGTATTGAGTACCTCTCATGTGCTAGGTATTGGGGTAACGGAGATCAAGATGACAGAGATGATCCCTGCCTTTCTAGAACTTACAGTCTGGTGGGGAAGGTTTAACAGAATGGTGTTGTCTTCTGGGGAGGGGAAGGCAGCTGTAGACCAAACACGTGGGAGCAGATTGACAAGTTGGGAAGGGCTGGGTCAGGGAAGGCTAGATTCGAGTTAAGGCAGCAGATAGAGGAAGATTGATTCATTCATTTAGAGTTTATTCAACAAGTAATTATTGGATTCTTACAATATTGCACCTTGATGATGGGGATGCAGTAATAATTAAAAACAGACACAGAGCCTACTACTCTCATGGGGTTTCTATCCTCATGGGGGAGATGGACATTAATCAAATATTCATATGTATGGGATATATAATTACAACCTGAGATAAGGCTTTCAAGGAACAGATGTTGGATCTGTGAGAGCACTTAAAGGAATCTGGCATAGGTTGAGGGTTCAGGGAAGGAGGATTGGTGACTGGAAAAATGAATGGGTATTAAATAGTAAGGAGCTCTCCAGACCAGAGGGAACAGCATATACAAAGGCCCTGGGGGTGGAGGGACTGAGAAACAGCCCTTGTGGCTGAAGGTAGGGTGGGGGTGGCCGGGAGGAGGAGCGTGGGAAAGGTAATTGGGAGGGTTCTGTTAAGGATTTTGGTCTTTATCTTAAGAGCCAAGGGAAGCCACCAATGGGTTTTAGGCAGGAGGGATGACATGAGCAGAAGCCTTCACAAAGTTGAGCCTGGGAGGTGGTACGTTTGCGGGAGAATGGCACTCCTGGGGATGCAGGCAGAGGATCAGAAAGGGGTTCTCGTGGTAGGGGAGTGTGGTGTAGATGGACCAGAGCTGAGTGTGTGAGGCTGAGCGAACCGGGAGGCTGGAATGACACACTGCTGGGAAGGTTCATGGCTCTCAGAGACGGTGCAGGCAGAGAGTCTAGGGGCAGATAGCAGGGCAGGGAAGGGGCTCATCAACTTCAGATTTCCATCCTGAATCAGGATATCCCAGAGCCTTCCCTGGGGAGGGTGATGGCTGCCTGACTTGCCGATCATCATGATGAGCTACATCTCCCAGCATGACCCAACCCCCCAGGTGGCCCGTCCCACCCTGCTGGCAGGAGATACCAGCGTGACGATTGCCCTCCTCTGCTGGGGCCCTTTCTCCCTCTGAGATACACTGCCGGCAGGCAGGGACCCACGCCCTGGGGCATTCTGTGGCCCCAAAGCCTTGAATCCCTGCTTGTCTCTGAATCCCCTGAGGGGAACCGCAGGGCAGATGGTGGCTCCAAATCTGATGGGATTGTGCAACTCCGCTCACCCAGAGGCCAGGACTCTGAGACTGGGCAGGGAAGCAGGCTGTGCTGGTCACTCGGGTTGCAGCCATAAGGAAACCTCCACATGGGTTATTTCCCAGCTTCCCTGCCCTCCTGTCTAAAAAGGAGAGCTTCTGTGTGGCTGGGAGGGAAGAGCACCTAACAGCGAGGTGCAACGTGAATATTGTGGACACTGATAATAATAAATATAGATGATGTGAAGTGGTGGGTGACTATATTTACCTGAAATACCTACACCATGTCGCGAGAAAGACAGTTTTCAGCTGCCAAGGAGAGGCTTAGCATTTGCCACGTTTGATGTCTCCCTCAGAGACGTTTTTCAAAATAACGTTGTGTTTGTGTGTGTGAGAGTGTGTGCATGTAATGTGTCTGAGTGTGTGTGTATGTGTAACTGGACTGTGCACCAGGAGATTTGGGATCTAAGCTCAGCACTAACCATAGTTGCCAGGAAACCTTGAGCAACTCACTTCACCAATTTATATTATAGATTACAGGGTTTAAATGCATGGCAACCTGAAAAAGATGGGCCTGGTTTCAAATCCTTTTGGGCCATTTACCAGCTCTTTGGCTTATAGTAAAATAGAAATAATAGCCGCTGCTGGGAACATTAAATGAGACGCTACATGTAAGGCATTCACACAGTTCCCAGTACATAGTACGAGCTTATTAAATGGAATTAAAGTGATATTAGGCCCCAGCTTCCTCATCTGCAAAGTGTTGATTTGAGTATATGTCAGTGGTGATGATGACAAGGGTTTCCTCTGGGATTGTCAGAGTTTCCTAGGAAGGGTGTTTCCCACTGGTCGGGTCCTGGGGTCTCTGACTCACCCCAGCCCTGACAGTGCCCAGACCCATATTCCACACACTGCGCAGGCTGGGGCTTGTTGGAGCCCTTTCAGTGGTGTGTGCTAGGCTGATGGCCAGGACCCCAAGGTCCAGAAGCCTTGTGCGGTCTGCCTTCATTTTCCTGTGTGCTCCCCTCCCCACCCCCCTGCCACATCTGCCCTGCAGGCCGGAGTCCCGCCACCAGGCCACCTAAATTTAGCCCTCTGGCTTCAGTGTCAGCCACAGGTGAAGATCAAGGGACAAGCAAAGAGGCAGCCACGTTTTCAAAATACCTTGGGTCAAGACCATAAATGGATCAAATGTTAGGCCGGTGGAGGAGTCCACACCCTCTGGGTGTTTTTTGAGGGAAGACTGAAAAACAATCTTACTTCCTTTTTGTCTGCTTCCCCAGTTGAACTGTCCTTGGGGAGGTCCTCAGCCCCTACCGCCTGAGCTTGGAGCAGCGGATTGGAAGTGTTTCTTGCCCCTTGGGGGTCAGAGAGCTGGGCTGCAGGAGCAGGCCGCTGCAGCACATGTTTGGGTTGGCCAGGTCTCTCCTGGGTTTGGCTTAGACAGACCAGGCGTTGTCATGCGGACTCCATCCCTCTCAGTCTGAGCTAGGGCTGCTGCCTTAGGAGGTCCGGTCAGACTGAGGCCTGGGACAGATGACGCTAATGGCAGTTGTTAACATTTATTGACTATTTACGTTGTGTCAGGCATTGTTCCTAAAACCTTAACGTGTAGCAACTCACTTAATTGTCATAATCACCTAAGAAATGGGTATGATTGTCACCCGCTTTTCACAGATAAGGAGAATGAAGCACAGATAGGTTAAATAACTTACTCAAAACCACACAGCTAATAATGGAAATCATCCCCATTCCCTTCAAAGCCCAACTCCTGACCACTGTGTGACTCTGCCTCAGTCTTAATAGCTCCCCCTTTTTTGGGATAATTTACTGTGCCAGGCACTTTAAAAATATATATATATTTACTGACAAATCTTCACATATGCACAGACCATACATGGTGTACAATCTGTGGCTCTCAATATCATCACATAGTTGCATATTTATCACCATGATCATTTTTAGAACATTTGCATCACTCCAGAAAAATAAAAAGGAAAAAAACCTTATACATCCCATACCCCTTACCTCTTTCTCTCATTGACCACTAGTATTTCCATCTACCCAATTTATTTTACCCCTTACCCCCCAATTATTTATTTATTTTTGATCTGTATTTTTTTACTCATCTGTCTATACCCTTGATAAAAGGAGCATCAGACACAGGTTTTCTCAATCACAAAGTCACATTGTGAAACTGTATATCATTATACAATCATCTTCAAGAATCAAGGCTACTGGAACACAGCTCAACAGTTTCAGGTACTTCCCTCCAACCACTCCAATACACCATAAACTAAAATGGCATATCTATATAGTGCATAAGAATAACCCCTAGGAAAACCTCTTGACTTTGAAATCTCTCAGCCACTGAAACTTTATTTTGTCTCATTTCTCTCTTCCCCCTTTTTGTGAAGAAGGCTTTCTCAATCGCATGATGCTGGGTCCTGGCAAATCCTGGGATTTCTGTCCCATGTTGCTAGGGATATATATACCCTGGGAGTCATGTCCCATGTAGAGGGGAGGGCAGTGAGTTCACATGCCAAGTTGGCTTAGAGAGACTGGCCACATCTGAGCAACAGAAGAGGTTCTCTGGGGTGACCCAGGCCTAATTTTAAGTAGGCTTAGCCCATCCTTTGCAGGAATAAGTTTCATAGGTGCAAACTCCAAAATTGAGGGCTTGGCTTATTGATTTGGTTGTCCCCACTGCTTGTGAGACGATCAGAAATTCTCCAAATGGGGAAGTTGAATATTTCCCCCTTTCTCCCCAGCCCCCGCAAGGAGACTTTTCAAATACTTCTTTATTCACTGCCCAGATTACTCTGGGATATATTGGGACATCACACTAACCTGGACAAACCAACAAGATTTCACACCCTGTTCAAGATTTCATGTACTTACGGCGTTCAACTAAACTGACCATAAAAATTAAATTGAGCAATTTTACAAACATTATCTCAATTAATCCTCAACACACCCTATGAAGTAGGTACTCCTATTATTGTTCCCTTTTTACTGATGTGGAAACTGAAGCTCAGAGAGGTTAATTGACTTGCCCAAGGTCATTCAGACAGAAAATAATGAAAAATGAATCCAGCCTTGACACTATATTGCAGAACCCACGCTTCTTAGCCCTGTCCGCCTTTGGGGTGACATTAGCCAACCCTAATACCAGCGTCCCCTGAATGCCCCTCATCTGCTAGATCATCCCAGAGCCTTTGCCTGGGCATTGGGAGTGTTGTCTTCACTATGGTTTATCCTGAGGGCTGCATTGCCGTGGCCTGCAGGGTCAACAGAGGGAGCAGCTCAGGGATCAGAACTTGCAGGCAGCGAGCTCTGCTGGCAGTTGTTCTAGTATTCCCAAATACTAGGATGAAATCGTTTATGGGTTCTGCAGGAACGGGGGCTCTTTAGAGGCTTCTCGGATATAGTGGTGGTTAAAAGAGACTCCTTATTTTTACTTCATCTAATGTACGTCCTGAGGTTTTATGAAAGAGTTTGCTTGAAATAAAGAATTCAGCTGCTAAAAGAAGTTTGAAGACGTCTGCTCTGGTCCAGAGAGGAGGAGATGGAGACCCAACAAGCATGAATGAGGTGCCTGGTGTGTGAGGGCGGAGCTGATATGACAGCCTTTAGTCTCTACAGCCAACACTCTTTTCTTCCTTCCATTGCTGGTACTGAGAGTTGTTAAATGAAGGAAGGAAATGCAACTCTGGCCCCTGTGCTTCCTATCGAACTTCCGGAGCTACAGAAAGGACTTGCTACATTTATGGAGCACCTAGGGGAGCCAGACCAGTGGGGAGCTGGGTTTATGTCTGACCTCTGCCTCTCACTGGTCATATGATCTCGGGCAAGTCATTTAACTTCTCAGAGCCTAGTGTCACTGTGAAGGTTGAATGAGGCGATGCGTGTCCAGTGCTTATCAGTGGAGTTCCTGGCACAGTGAGTGCCCAGTAAACAGAGCCACCACTACACGAGGTGCTGTTGAGACAGATGAAAAAGACAGGCTCTAGCCAATAGGAGTTTTCTAGATCATGGGGGAGAGGGATATATAAACAATAAGTGCAATACAAGGCAGAATAAAGTAAGTGCAGTGATGGGAGGTTCCAGCAAGGTAGATCTGGGAGCGAAGAGGAAGGAACAACAAATTAAGATGGAGGGAGGCCCTGCAAAGGAGGTGTTCATGAGCTGAGCCTTGAAGGATGAGAGAGTTCCATAGGCCGTGATGTGGGATGGTGTTCCAGGCTGAGGAAACAGTATAAGCAAAGACAATGGGGAATGAAAGTTAAAGGAAAAACCTTTCTTACTTTGTACAGACTTTATGCTATGCAGCAGACAAGAAGCCTATGTGCTGTGTCTTCACAGGTCAAAAGGGAGACTTGAACCACGTGATATGTAAGGTCTTTATTCTCCACATGTAAACAGTGGTTTATTTTTGAAATATTTTCAAACTTTCAGAAAAGTTGCAAGAATAATGTTTCCTGTACTATTTGACGGTAGGTTGCAGACGCTATGCCCCTGTTATCCTAAACACTTTATTGTGTTTTTCTAAAACAAGAACACTCACCTGCTTGGCCCACAGTACACCCACCAAAACCAGAAGATGAGTATTGATACAAATATTGGTCAACCCATAGACTTCATTTAAATTTCACCCATTTTGCCCCCCAACGATGCCCTTTATAATCATTTTTTTCCCTTTCTTGTCCAGGATGTGATTTAGGATTATGTATTGTATTTGGTTGTCATGTCTCTCAATCTGGTGCAATTTCTTTTTTTTTTTTTAATTGCTTCTTATTTTTTTCTGGTGCCGTTTCTTAGTTTTTATTCTTGTCTATCATGACCTTGACATTTTTGAAAAAGATAGGCCAGCTATTATGTATAATGACTCTAATTTGAGTTTCTCTGATATTTTCTCCTGACCAGATTTAGATTATGCCTTTCTGGTGGGGAGACTACAAAAGTGACTCTTTTCTACTCTGTATCACATCAGGAGGCACATGATGCTGATTTGTCCCATTACTGGTGATGTTGACATTTATCAGTTGATTAAGATGGTACCTGCCAGGTTTCTCCATTTCCAAGTTAATTAACAAGTATTTTTGTGCTCATTAGTTGGTGTTTAATATGTATATCTTGGGAACTACTTTGAGGTTATGTAAATATCCTTTTTCCTCATAAAACTTTAGCCATAGTTAATAATTCTTGTCTAAATTAATTATTACTCCAGTGGGTGTCAAATGGAGATTTTATAATCCCATCACTCCTTCTGTATTTATTACTCATAATTCTACTGCAAGACACAGCTTTCACCTCTCTTTTTTGTTTTTCATTCATTCATTCACTCATTCATTTGTATCAGCATGAACTCATGAAGTCCTGTTTTATTCAGTGGGTTACAATCGATAGCAAACATTATTCAGTCTGATGCTCAAATTATATATTTCTCTAAATTTAAAAATATGTGCTAAGCTTGAAGAACAGCACCTGGTCTAATGTGGTTGTGACATAAAATTATCATCATCATCAGCAGCAGTACTTTCTATGTATCAGGCAATGTTCTAAGTTATGACTCTAAACTCTTTACAGTATGTTAACTCTTCACAGATGTATTAGTTATCTATTGATACAGAATAAATTATCCCTAAACCTGGGAATTTTAAGCCACAAACATTTATTATCTCACATGGTTTCTGTAGGTCAGGAATCAGGAGTGACTTAACTGGGTGGATCTGCCTCAGGATCTCTGATGAAGTTGTGTCAAAATACATTGGCGGGTCATTCCTATGTCCAGCAACTGTTTAGCCAAAAAAGAAATCCCACTTAGCAATTAGAATGAAGCTGATCTGGTTGGGACTAAGGTAAATCAATACAGGGTAAAGGATGATATTGTCTGTATCTTAGAACTTCACCTATTGTGTGAGACCAAAGGAAGAGAGGTTTGTCTTGTTCAAAATCTAAATTTTCTGTAGCACACAATCTGACTTAACTTGTCTGGATAGTTCAGTTAAGCAACCTAAACATATGCAGCCTAGAACTGGGAACAGCATCTTGCAATTCTCCGTAGCTTAATATAATGCCTGGATACATTCCAGAATATGTTGGGCAGATAATTGTATTGGCAAAGTCCCTTGAGGGACTGGAGAAAAAATATGGAACTATTAGACTTTGCCACTTGGGAAATCCTTGATACTCTCTCAAACATTAGGGATCCCAAGTTCTACCGGTTTGAAAGTATTATGTGCCCAGAAAAACCATGTTTTATCCTGATTCAATCTTGGGGGGGGGGGCAGCCATTTCTTTTAATCCTAATTCAATACCATAAGTTGGAATCTTTCAATTTATCTCCATGTACATGTGAGATACACAATTGTGGGTGTGAACTTTTGATTAGATGGAGATGTGACTCCGCCCATTCCAGGTGGGTATTGATTAGTTTATTGGACTCCTTTAAAAGAATGGAATCCTTTAAAAGAGAAACATTTTGGAGAGAGTCAGAAATGACAGAAACAACAGAGCTGATAGAGAGCTAACGGAAACGTCAGAGTCAACAAAGAGAGCAGAGACACGAATGTTTGGAGATGTTTAGGGCTCACCAGATGTTGCCGTGTGCCTTCCCATGAGATGTTAAGCAAGCCAGAACCTGGAAAGAGTCAAGGGAAGCCAAGAGATAAAAGCCAGCCCCAGAGAAGCAAAGTGAGGCGTTCCCATAGGAACAGAGGCTGAAAGCAATGGAGCCCAGGAGCAAAGGACCAGCAGATGCCAGCCACATGACTAACCAGCTGACAGGTGTTCTTGACCTATCAGCCTTCCTTGAATTAAGGAATGCCTTAGTTTGGACAGTTTTATAGGCTTCAAACTGTAATGTTGTAACTTATTTAATTCCCATTTTTAAAAGCTGTTCCAGTTCTGGCATATTGCATTCTGGCTGCTTGCAAACTAATACACAAGTTAATAGTCCAAGCCCTTAACCTTAAGCCTAGCTCTTATGAAACTTATTTCTATAATGGAGAAGCTAAGTTTACCTATAATTATGCCTAAGAGTTACTTCTGGAGGACCTCTTCTGTTGCTCAGATGTGGCCTCTTTCTCTCTAAGCCCAACTCTGCGAGTACAATCATTACCCTCCCCTCTATGTGGAACATGACATCCAGGGGTGTAAGTCTCCCTGGCATCGTGGGTCATGACTCCCAGGGATAAGCCTAACCCTGGCTCAGTTGTGGGATCAACAATGCTTACCTGACCAAAAGTGGGAAAAGAAATGTAACTAAATAAGGTACCAGTGACCAAGAGATTTCAAATAGAGTTGAGCTGCTATTTTGGAGATTACTTTTACGCAAACTTCAGCTAGATATTGCTAATTGCCATGGTATGGCAAGCCCCAGCCAAAAGTATTCCTGTAAACCCTAGAGAATACCTAGGGCTTTATCTGAGGCTCCAGGTCTCACTTGCTAAGCTTATTTTTCAGAAACCTATAACCTCCAAAATGCTTCCTATGCCAGAGAAACCCTGAAACCCAGAAGTACCAGTCTCTCCAAGAGCATCAACCAGTAGCACCCTCCCCCATACTATCAACCCCACTTTGCAACATGAATAAGTTAGAATGGTCACTGCCCAAATATCCCTAAAGATGTGGAGACCAAGGGGTTGTAACAGAGAAGATAAGATTTAACAAATGAGTATGACCGCTGAATCATTATACTAATATTTCTTTTCAGTCTCCAGTGTCTTAGAGCAGCTAGAAGGAAATACCTGAAAGGGTGGAACTGTAACCCATACCAGACTTTGAAAGTTGTTCTATAACTACTAGTGAAAATGTATTTTAAAATTTATCTTTTTTGTGTCTATGCTATATGTCACAATATAAAATGTTAAAAAAAAAAAAGAGTAAGATATTCGCTGGGGTTGCAGTCAGCTAAAGGCTTTACTGGGGCTAGAGGGTCTGCTCTGAAGATGACGAACTCACATAGCTGTAGACAGGAAGCCTTGGTTCTTCAACCCGTTGATCTCTCCCTAGGTAAGTGTCCTCTCACCTTGGTGGCTGGTTTCCATAGTGAGTGATCCTGCCGAGAGAGAGTTAAGAAGGAAACTGCAAGGCCTTTTATGGCCCAGTCTCCAAAGTCCTGCACCGTCCCTCCTACCTCATTCCATTCATTAGAGCAAGCCGCTAAGTACATCCCACACTTAAGGGGAGGCAAAGTGATCTTGGTGGCCCTTTCCAAAGGAGGAGATCAGAGAATTTGTGGACATATTGTAAAGCCACCACACCCCATATTAACTCTTACTAACTCTTTATTCACCCTTTAACTGCACCATGACCCCAGGAGGTAGATATTACTCTGCACTGTTGAGTGACTTGCCCAAGGTCAACAGCTAACCAGTAATAAAGCTGAATTTTTTAAATAATTTTTTATTAATTAAAAAAATTACAAGAAAGAAACGCAAACATGCTTAATATATGCTCATTCGTTCTACATATATAATCAGTAATTCACAATATCATCACTTAGTTGCATATTCATCATCATGATCATTTCTTAGAACATTTGCATCAATTCAGAAAAAGAAATAAAAAGACAACAGAAAAATAAAACAAAAACAGAAAAAGAAAAAAAATTTATATGCTATACCCCTTATCCCTCCCTTTCATTCATCACTGGCATTCCAAACTAAATTTATTTTAACATTTGTTCCCCCTATTATTTATTTTTATTCCACATGTTCTACTCATCTGCTGACAAGGTGGATAAAAGGGGCATCAGACGCCAGGTTTTCGCAATCACACAGTCACACTGTGAAAGCTATATCATTATACAATCATCATCAAGAAACATGGTTACTGGAACACAGCTCTACATTTTCAGGCAGGTCCCTTCAGCCTCTCCATTACATCTTGGATAACAAGGTGATATCTACTTAATGCGTAAGACTAACCTCCAGGATAACCTCTTGACTGTTTGGAATCTCACAGCCATTGACACTTTGTCTCATTTCACTCTTCCCCGTTTTGGTTGAGAAGGTTTTCTCAATCCCTTGATGCTGGGTCTCAGCTCATTCTAGAGTTTTTCTCAATCCCTTGATGCTGAGTCTCAGCTCATTCTAGGATTTCTGTCCCATGTTGCCAGGAAGATCCACACCCCTGGGAGTCATGTCCCACATAGACAGGGGGAGGGTGGTGAGTTTGCTTGTTGTATTGGCTGGAGACAGAGGCCACATCTGAGCAACAAAAGAGATTCTCTTGGGGGTGACTCTTAGGCCTAATTTTAAGCAGGCTTGACCTATCCTTTGTGGGGTTAAGTTTCATGTGAACAAACCCCAAGACTGGGGGCTCAGCCTGTAGCTTTGGTTGTCCACACTGCTTGTGAGAATATCAATAATTCAACTTGGGGAGGTTGAATTTTCCTCCGTTCTCACCATTCCCCGAAGGGGACTTTGCAAATACTTTTCAACTCACTGATCAAATCACTCTGGGATTCATCGGGACATCACTCTGGACAAACCAACAAAATCTAATGTCCTACCCAAGTTTCCATGTACTTATGGTGTTCAACCAACTATCTACATAAGTTATATTAGGAGATGCACTAGTCAAAATATAAATTTTGTACCAAATAAACATTTTTTGCTTTAGTCTCACACATAAGTTGAAATTTTAAAATATTAATAACCATCTATTTTCAGCACCCTGCAGTAATGACATTTCTTTGTTCTTCCTCATGCAAAAACATTTCTGAATTTGTACAGTTAGTCATCATCATTATACACTCTAGGCATTCCTAGATTATGCCATCTAATCTTTATCGTTTATCTTTCTTTGTGATTTCATTTATGCCCCCAGCTCTCCTCCCTCTATCATTCTCACATTCTGCTTCATTCAGTGTTTTAACATAATTGTATTACAATAAAATTGTATTATACAATTTTAACATAATTGTATTACAGCTGTCCATTTCTGAGTTTTTATATCCAGTCCTGTTACACAATCTGTATCCCTTCAGCTCCAGTTACCCAATATCTTACCCTATTTCTATGTCCTGATGGTCTGTTACCAATGAAATATTCCAAGTTTATTCACTAATGTCAGTTCATATCAGGGAGACCATACGGTATTTGTCCTTTTGCTTTTGGCCAATCACACTCAGCACAATGTTCCATGTTGTTACATACTTCATAACTTTATTCTGTCTTACAGCTGCACAACACTCCATCATATGTATATGCCACAGTGTGTTTAGCCACCTGTCCATTGATGGACATTTTGGCTGCCAAATGAGAGGTAATTTACAATTACCCTCTCCTGGTAATTGTAAATAATGCCGCTATAAACATTGGTGTGCAAATGTCCGTTTGTGTCCTTGCTCTCATGTCCTTTGAGTAGAGACAGCATATAGATGGGTCTTGTTTTTTAATCCATTCTGCCAGTCTATGTCTTTTGATTGAGGAGTTTAATCCATTAACATTTAGTGTTATTACTGCATGGGTAGTACTTTCTTCCACCATTTTGCCTTCGGGATTTCATATGTCATATCTAATTTTCCTTCTTTTTACCTTTACTCATAGTCTTCCTTTCTACACTCTTCTCCACACCTCTCTCTCCTGTCTTTTCGTATCTGTCTTTAGTGCTCCCTTTAGTATTTGTTGTAGAGCTGGTCTCTTGGTCACAAATCCTCTCAGTGATTTTTTGTCTGAAAATGTTTTAATTTCTCCTTCATTTTTGAAGGACAGTTTTGCTGGATATAGAATTCTTGGTTGGCAGTTTTTCTCTTTTAATAATTTAAATATATCATCCCACTGTCTTCTCGCCTCCATGGTTTCTGCTGAGAGATCTATGCATAGTCTTATTGGGCTTCCCTTGTACGTGATGGTTTGCTTTTCTCTTGCTGCTTTCAAGATTCTTTCTTTCTCTTTGACCTCTGACATTCTGATTAGTAAATGTCTTGGAGTACATCTATTTGGATCTATTCTCTTTGGGGTATGCTGCACTTCTTGGATCTGTAATTTTAAGTCTTTCGTAAGAGTTGGGAAATTTTCAGTGATAATTTCCTCCATTAGTTTTTCTCCTCCTTTTCCCTTCTCTTCTCCTTCTGGGACACCCACAACATGTATATTCATGCGCTTCATATTGACTTTCAATTCCCTGAGTCCCTGCTCATATTTTTTCATTTTTTCCCTATATTTCTTTTTCTTGCCGGATTTCAGATGTTCCATCCTCCAGTTCAGAAATCCTATGTTCTGTCTCTTGAAATCTACCATCGTAGGTTTCCATTGTTTCTTTCATCTCTTCTACTGTGCCTTTTATTCCTATAAGTTCTGTGATTTGTTTTTTCAGACCTCTGATTTCTTCTTTTTGTTCATTCCTTGCCTTCTTTATATCCTCCCTCAATTCATTGATTTGGTTTTTGATGATGTTTTCCATGTCTGTTCATATATTCTTAATTAAATGTTTCAGCTCCTGTATGTCATTTGAATTGTCGGTTTGTTCCTTTGACTGGGCCATATCTTCAATTTTCCTAGTGTGATTTGTTATGTTTTTGCTGGCGTCTAGGCATTTAATTACCTTAATTAGTTTATTCTGGAGATTGCTTGCACTTCTTTTACCTAGGGTTTTCTTGCTGGATGAATTTGTTGTCTCTCTGTTTTTTGACATTCAGTTCAGTTTTTTCTGGACCTCTAGCTTAAGTTTTTTTTTAAACAGAGGAGAAATTTTCAGTTCTTGTTTTCTTGTTTCTTGCCCTGCTTGTATGGTGCCTTTTTCCCCCCACCCTGAGGAGGGTCTGTGTAGGTATTGTAGACCCCAGCTGGATTTTCCCAGACCAAACTGGCCTCCTATCAGGAGGAAAGAGTCACCTGCTCGGTTTTCCCTGAGGGTGAGACCTAGCAGGTTGACAGACTTCCTGTGAAGTCTCTGGGCTCTGTTTTTCTTATCCTGCCCAGTATGTGGTGCTTGTCTGCCTGCAGGTCCCACCAGCATAAGACGATGTGGTACCTTTAACTTTGGCTGGGGATGTGGTGGAGACAGAGGAGAGGTTGTAGGCTGGTTTTAATGGCTTCAAATTACCAAGCGCTGGTGTCTAAATTCCTTGAGAGAGGGATTCCACCTGAGTTGGGCTTCACCCCTCCCCTGGGGAAGGCACAGGTTCCAGACAAGCCCTCAAAATGAGTTTGTTTCTGCCTATGCCTGGGGCAGTTGCAGCCTGAGGAGCCCTGCCACTGTATCCAAAGGCAGTCAAGCCTTTGTAGAAACACAGCCACAAAAACCTCTGTTTTCTTCTTCTTTTTTTTTTCCTTCTTCCGTCAGCCCTGCCCCCTTGGCGCCGGGGCGAAAATGAGCAACCTCCGCTTTGACCAGGTTCACCTGAGCTGGGGGCCTATTTTTAGTAGTCAGAATTTGTTAATTAATTCCACAATTGGTGTTTGGTTGGGCTCAGCCCCTGCTGCTGGTAAAGTCTCTTTCCTTTCCCCTCTGGCAAGCAGCCTGTGGGGGAGGGGCGCCCGCCGCCACGGCTTGGGGAACTCACGGTTCTGGGGGGCTTGCAGCCGGTCCAGCTGGTCCAGACTGGGGTACGCTGTGTGTCCATTCACTGATGTGGCCCCAGGAGCTGTTCTGTATTGTTTCTGGTTATTTGCCATCTTGGCCCGGGAACATAAAGCTGAAATTTGAATCTAAGCAGCCTGCCTCCAGAGCCCAATTTCTCAACCGCTACCTTATGTGAAAGGACCTTGATTGCTGGGCTAAAGAAATGGAGAATCCCTAGAAGCATTCAAGAAGGAGAAAGGCATAATCCAACCTCGTCTTGGAAGGCAACATGAAGCAGGGTAGAGTATAGCAGAAGAGGTGAGCATCTGTTCTGCCATTCTCTCTCTCGGACTTGAGCACCTGTCTATCTTTCTACTTTCATTTTGTGGGCAGACAACTAGGGATATAAAAAAATCATAATTTTTCAAAATGGACAGGATGGTGGTCCTGGCCTCTCTCTCCTGGTAAAGTGTGTGGTGGGATGGGTGGGAGTCTTGGTATAGTGCACCTATGTGGTAGGAGTGGAAGGTATGATGGGACAAGTATGAGACATGGTCTTTACTCTTAGGAGCATATTGTCTATCTGGAAGACAAGAATATAGACATGAAATAATTTAAGAGGCCAGTGACCTGTAATTGTTAAACAACATGACCAAGCGTTGTGTCTTAGTTGCCCCTACATCCCTCTGCTGCAGAGCAGGATGCCTCTATTGACTGTTAACTAAAGGCAAATAGATAGAGTGGTGGTGATCTGCCATGGACATGGTGGTGAGATCAGAAGGAGGGGCAATGATGCCAGCAAGCCAGTCAGGGGAGGCAAAGACTATAGAGTATCTGCGCCCAGAAGGTAGGACAGAGAGCAGATGTTAATTGCAGAGGAGGCATCCTCAAGAATCCTGAGAACTCATGGGGAAGAAGAAGGCAGACATCATGAGAAATCTGCCCAGAGGTGTCCCTGGAGAAGTCAGGTGTCAGTTGGGCACCTGGCGTTTAGGTGGGCAAAGACAGTGACAGGTCCAGAACCAGACCACAGAACAGGAGCTGGAGCCTTGGTTTGACCTTTGGTGCCCTGTGATTGTGTTTGGGCCGGAACTGGTGTCAGAGAAGCTCACTGTCAGGAATGTGAGGAGGGAAGGGAGTGAGCAATCAAGTGGTTGATCGGTGCTATCAGAGCACAGAGCCCAGCTGAGGGAGGGCAGGCTGCAGGCAGGCTTGGGAAGGTAGAAAGGGTTTCATTTGGGTCGGCCCACTGCAGTGTTTCCTGCAGGTTGCTGAGACCTCCACATGCCCAAATTGTGTTTTATGGTGCAGACTGGAGTGGGAGTTAACCTGCTGTGAAGGAATTTTTAAGTGTTGAATTCCTTAGGAGAAGCCCAGACCTACTCTGCAAATGAAGAACACAACAGCCGTGGAAACCAGTCTGCAATTCTTTACTTTTCCTGCTGTGCCAAGAGATATAATAGCTTCTTAAATTTCTCTACAGGGAAGGTTTAAATTAGTGATTTGAACTCCAGTGTTGCCAATTCCTTCTTGGGGGGTCTTGGGCAGGTGATATGGGTAATTCCTTGTGGGGAGTATTGAGGAAGGTCTATTCCTCTCTCCAGGTTGTGGTGAGAATCAGTTCAATCACACAAATACACTTTAAACACCAAAAATACTATGTGAAGCTAAAAGAACATTTCTGTGGAAATAAACTCTATCCAGTGAGAGCTGAAAGATCTCAATTTTGTTAGCAGACCTCTCTGTACATGGAAAATTGGTGTCCAAGAGAGATTCATGAGAGAGTTATAGACATGACATATGCCCTTTTCTGGCTCAGGGAGCAAAAACTTAATTAGGAAGAACCTGATTTAATAAAAACCTTTACTTTTACCAGAATCCCTCCCCATTCCCAACTCTTTATAAGGGCTGATGTCTTCTGCTAAAGTATCATACAGAACTCTCCAAAGTTTGAGGGGAAAAGAGAGCCAGAAGGAGGATTCCTGGTTCAGCCCATGGTTCCATGGTTCCTAGCCAGGAAGGAGCTTTGTCCTTGTACATTTTGTTAGAGGCCTGTGATGGGTTGAATTGTGTCCCCCAAAGAAGAAAGGTTGAAGTCCTACTCACCTGTGCCTCAGAATGTGATCTAATTTGGAAATAGGGTAGTTGCACATTGAATCAGGCAAGTTATAGTGAGGTTGTACTGGAGTAGGGTAGGCGCTTAATCCAATATGACTGGTGTCCTTTTTAAGAAGGGGAGAGGAGGCACAGGGAGACCACAGAGAGAATATGGCCATGTGATGGTGGAGGTTGAGTTGGGACACAAGACAAGGAATGCTGGGATTTCTGGCCACCGCCAGAAGCCAGGAGGATGGCATGGAACGTATTCTTCCCTACAGACATCAGAGGGCGCTCAGTCCTCCTGACACCTTCAGTGTGGACTTCTAGCCTCCAGAACTGTGGGTAACACATTTCTCTTATTTTAAGCCACCCAGTTTGTGGCACTTTATTAGGACAGCCCTAGAAATGTAAAAGGCTGAGCAGGCGCTTGACGGCATGGGTCCAACCAGGCTTGGGATTTCTTAATAATATCTGAAAGGGTTATTTTACTTGTACTTTTATACAGGCAACAAAAAAAGATTAGGTGAAAGTAATAATAGCTGTTACTCATTGAATGGTTAAGAGCATCTTCTGGGTTTGAGTTTCTCAGTGAAGGGTGGATCTTTCCCCAAACCTAAAATTACTCCTCCATGATTACTTTTTGTGTTACTTCCTCTGTGGCAAGATCAGTTGTCCCTCGTGCCTATGGCAGCCCAAGATTTTGTATTTTAACTGTTTTGTGTCTACATATGTGTGGGCTATAAATGCATAAGTTTCCCTCAACTTATCGGCCTGGGTTTCATTTTTCTCTTAGGACTCACCAGGAATTTTAATTCCTGGTGTCTCTCAGAATAATGTAGAGAAGGCAGACTATGTAGTGGCCAAGAATGGGACTTGGGGCCACCCTCTATTATTACTAGCTATGAGCTTTGGGCAAGCTTCAGTTTCAGTTTCCCCTTTTATAAAATAAGGCTAACATGTTGTCATTTGCCAGGGCTGCTGTGATACTAGGTTGGCTTAAACAACAAGGATTTATTATCTCATGGTTTTGGAGGCCAGAAGTCCAATATCAAGTATCACCAGACCATTCTTTCTCCTAGAGGCTGTAGCATCTTGTGCTGACTTGCCAGCAATCCTTGAGGTTCCTTAGCTTAGATGCATCTCTTTCTCCAACATACGGTGGTCTTTTCCTCTTTCTCTGGCTTCTAATTCCATGTCCAATTTCCTTTGCTTAAAAGAACTTCAGCCATATTGGATTCAGGCCCACCCTCATTAGTTTGTCCTCATCTTAACGGATGACATCTTCAAAGATGCTGTTTACAAATGGGTTTGCACCCACAGGACCAGGGGTTAGGACTTGAACATGTCTTTTGTGGGGGCACCATTCAATACCCAGAACACTGGTATCTGCCTCACAGGGGTGTTTTGAGGTTGACAAGAGCTAGGAAAGTACTTAGGTAGTAGCTTGAGCATAGTGAACCCTCAATAAATGTCAGCTATTATTATGATTTTC
Source organism: Myrmecophaga tridactyla (assembly GCA_004026745.1). Classification (NCBI taxonomy): domain Eukaryota; kingdom Metazoa; phylum Chordata; class Mammalia; order Pilosa; family Myrmecophagidae; genus Myrmecophaga; species Myrmecophaga tridactyla. The sequence goes on from PVIY010034431.1 coordinate 25,880, forward strand.
AAGTAGCACATAAGGTATTCAGAGCCCCCAAGAAAACTATACCCCCAAGAAATATTAACATCTTGAAAGGGTCAGATAAATTCATGCATCCATACTTGAAATATTAACACATTAACATTAATAATGTTAATGTAAATAATAATAATTGACATATTAATTAATATTTGTTGTGGGATTGTAGGGTAGAGGGAATGCCCCTTTGAGGTGATTGGCTTGTTCTGCTTGGCTGTGTCCTGCCTGTTGGGATGCGTACCCAGGCTTTTCACATCTGCCCCTTATTTCCTGGAACCAATTGAAGTCCACAGAGAAATAGGTGAATAAATCTTACTACCTTGGCCAGTGCAACTTTTCCCCATGCCTGGGCTCATACCTCAATGCTTCAGTGGTGAGATGGAGTGGTAACTGCCCCCTTATACATTATTGGGGGGGGAAAGAGTCTAAAAATACTCCAGGAGAGGTAGGGTTCCAGAGTCAAGCTTATTGCTTAAAATCTGGGACTGCGGAGTTTGTTGGGCAGATAATAAAAAAGTATTGGCAAAGTTCCTTGAGAAACTGGAGAAAAAATATGGAATTATTAAACTTTACCACCTGGGAGACCTCTGATACTGTCTCAAACATCAGGGACTCTCAAGTTAATAGACCAAACCTTTGATCTTGAAGCTTGCTCTTGTGAATTTTCTGGTGCTCTGCCTATTATTGATTTCCAATTTCATTCCTTTATGTTCTGAGAAAGTGTTTTGTATGATTCCAATCTTTTTAAATTTGTTGCGACTTGCTTTGTGACCCAGCATATGGTCTATCTTTGAGAATGATCCATGAGCACTTGAGAAAAAGGTGTATCCTGCTGTTGTGGGGTGTAATTTCCTATATATGTCTGTTAAGTCTAGCTCATTTATTGTAATATTCAAATTCTCTGTTTCTTTATTGATCCTCTGTCTAGATGTTCTGTCCATTGATGAGAGTGCAGAATTGAAGTCTCCAACTACTATGGTAGATGTGTCTATTTCCCTTTTCAGTGTTTGCAGTGTTTGCCTCACGTATTTTGGGGCATTCTGGTTCGGTGCATAAATATTTATGATTGTTATGTCTTCATGCTGAATTGTTCCTTTTATTAGTACATAGTATCCTTCTTTGTCTCTTTTAACTGTTTTACATTTGAAGTCTAATTTGTTGGATATTAGTATAGCTACTCCTGCTCTTTTCTGGTTGTTATTTGCATGAAATATCTTTTCCCAACCT
>PVIY010034432.1:0-27200 GCA_004026745.1 Myrmecophaga tridactyla
AAGGCAAGTGAAATGAAAACACAACATATCAAAACTTATGGGATGCAGCAAAGGCAGTGCTAAGAGGGAAATTTATTCCCTAAATGCCTATATCAAAAAAGAAGAAAGGGCAAAAAGTCAGGCATTAACTGTCCACTTGGAAGAACTAGAGAAAGAACAGCAAACTAACCCCAAAGCAAGCAAAAGGAAAGAAATAATGAAGATTAGAGCAGAAATAAATGAAAATGAGAACATGAAAACAATTGAGAAAATCAACAAAACTAGAAGATGGTTTTATGAGAAAATCAGTAAGATTGATGGATCCTTAGTGAGATTGACAAAAAGAAGAAGAGAGAGGATGCAAACAAATAAGATCAGAAATGGAAGAGGAGACATAACCACTGACCCCACGGAAATAAAGGAAGTAATGACAGGATACTATGAACAACTTTATGCCAATAAATACAACAATGTAGATGAAATGGACAACTTTCTAGAAAGGCATGACAACCAACTTTGACTCGAGAAGAAATAGATGACCTCAACAAACCAATCACAAGTAAAGAAATTGAATCAGTCATTAAGAAGCTCCCCAAAAAGAAAAGTCCAAGACCAGATGACTTCACATGTGAATTCTGCCAAACATTTAAGAAAGAATTGGTAACAATCCTGCTCAAACTCTTCAAAAAAATTGAAGAGGAGGGAAAGCTACCTAACTCATTCTACAAAGCCAACATCACCCTCATACCAAAGCCAGACAAAGATATTACGAAAACAGAAAACTACAGATCAATTTCTCTAATGAATATAGATGCAAAAATCCTCAACAAAATTCTAGCAAATCGAATCCAGCATCAAATTAAAAGAATTATACATCATGACCAAGTAAGATTCATCCCAGGTATACAAGGATGGTTCAACATAAGAAAATCAATTAATATAAGACACCATATTAAGAAACCAAAGCAGAAAAACAACATGATCATCTCGATTGATGCAGAAAAGACACTTGACAAAATTCAACATCCTTTCCTGTTAAAAACACTTCAAAGGATAGGAATAGAAGGGAACTTCCATAAAATGATAAAGGGAATATATGAAAAACCCACAGCTAACATCATCCTCAATGGGAAAAAACTGAAAACTTTTCCCCTAAGATCAGGAACAAGACAAGGATGTCCAATACTCCACTTTTATTCAACATTGTGGTAGAAGTTCTAGCCAGAGCAATTAGACAAGAAAAAGAAATACAAGGCATCAAAATTGGAAAGGAAGAAGTAAAAGTCTCACTGTTTGCAGATGATATGATACTATATGTCGAGAACCCTGAAATATCCACAGCAAAACTACTTTAGCTAATAAATGAGTACAGCAAAGTGGAAGGTTACAAGATCAACACTCAAAAATCTGTAGTGTTTCTATACACTAGTAATGGAAAATCTGAGGGGGAAATCAAGAAACAAATTCCATTTACAATTGCAACCAAAAGAATAAAATATTTAGGAATAAATTTAACTGAAGAGACAAAAGACCTATACAAAGAAAACTACAAAAAACTGTTAAAAGAAATCACAGAAGACCTAAATAGATGGAAGAGCATACCGTGTTCATGGATTGGAAGACTAAATATAGTTAAGATGTCAATTCTACCTAAATTGATTTACAGATTCAATGCAATACCAATCAAAATCCCAACACCTTACTTTTCAGAAATAGAAAAACCAATAACCAAATTTATCTGGAAGGACAGGGTGCCCCAAGTAGCTAAAAGCATCCTGAGAAAAAAAAATGAAGTTGGAGGTTCTCATGCTACCTGACTTTAAGGCATATTATGAAGCTACAGTGGTCAAAACAGCATGGTGCTGGCATAAAGATAGATATATTGACCAATGGAATTTAATGGAGTGTTCAGATATAGACCCTCTCATCTATGGACAATTGATCTTTGACAAGGCAGTCAAGCTAACTCCCCTGGGACAGAATAGTCTCTTCAATAAATGGTGCCTAGATAACTGGATATCCATATGCAAAAGAATGAAAAGGACCCATATCTCATACCCTATACAAAAGTTAACTCAAAATCAATCAAAGACCTAAACATTAGATCTAAGACCATAAAACTGTTAGAAGAAAATGTAGGGAAATATCTTCTAAATCTTATACGTGGAGGCAGTTTTATAGACCTTACACCCAAAGCAAGAGCACTAAAGGAAGACATAAATAAATGGGAACTCCTCAAAATTAAACACTTTTGCACATCAAAGAACTTCATCAAGAAAGTAAAAAAACAGCCTACACAATGAAAGACAATATTTGGAAATGACATATCAGATAAAGGTCTAGTATCCAGAATTTATAAAGAGATTGTTCAACTCAACAGCAAAAAGACAGCCAATCCAATTACAAAATGGGCAAAAGACTTGAACAGACACTTTTCAGATGAGGAAATACAAATGGCCAAAAGACACATGAAGAGATGCTCAACGTCCCTGGCCATTAGAGAAATGCAAATCAAAACCACAATGAGATATCATCTCACACCCACCAGAATGGCCATTCTCAATAAAACAGAAAATGACAAGTGCTGGAGAGGATGTGGAGAAAGAGGCACAGTTATCCACTGTTGATGGGAATGTCAAATGGTGCAACCACTGTGGAAGGCAGTTTGGCAGTTCCTCAAAAAGCTAAATATAGAATCGTCATATGACCTGGCAATACCATTGCTAGGTATCTACTCAAAGGGCATAAGGGCAAGGGTGCAAATGGACAATCGCACACCAATGTTTATAGCAGCATTATTTACAATTGCAAGGAGATGGAAACAGTCAAAATGTCCATCAACAGATGAGTGGCTAAACAAACTGTGGTATATACATACGATGGAATATTATGCAGTTATAAGACAAAATAAAGTTATGAAGTATGTAACAACATGGATGGACCTTGAGAACATTATGCTGAGTGAGACCAGCCAAAAACAAAAAGACAAATACTGTATGGTTTCACTGATATGAACTGACATTAGTGAATAAGCTTGGAATATTTCATTGGTAACAGAGACCATCAGGAGATAGAAATAGGGTAAGACATTGGGTAATTGGAGTTGAAGGGATACAGATTGTACAGCAGGACTGAATATAAAATCTCAGAAATGGACAGCACAATACTACCTAACTGTTATACAACTATGTTAAAACACTGAATGCAGCTGAATGTGAGAATGATAGAGGGAGGAGGGCTGGGGGCATAAATGAAATCAGAAAGAAAGATAGATGATAAAGATTGAGATGGTATAATCTAGGAATGCCTAGAGTGTATAACAATAGTGACTAAATGCACAAATTTTAAAAATGTTTTTGCATGAGGAAGAACAAAGGAATATCATTACTGCAGGGTGCTGAAAATAGATGGTAATTAATATTTAAAAATTTCAACTTATGTGTGAGACTAAAGCAAAAAATGTTTATTTGGTACAAAATTTATATTTTGACTAGTTCATTTCCTAATATAACTTATGTAGACAGCCTAATTAAACACCATAAGTACATGGAACCTTGGGTCGGACATGAGATTTTGTTGGTTTGTCCAGAGTGATGCCCCAATGAATCCTAGATTGATTTGGTTAGTGAGTGGAAAAGTATTTGCAAAGTCCCCTTTGGGGAATGTTGAGAACAGGGGAAAATTCAACTTCCCCAAGTTGAATTCTTGATATTCTCACAAGCAGTGTGGACAACAAAAGCTATAGGCTGAGCCCCCAGTCTTGGGGTTTGTTCATATGAAACTTAACCCCACAAAGGATAGGTCAAGCCTACTTAAAATTAGGCCTAAAAGTCACCCCCAAGAGAACCTCTTTTGTTGCTCATATGCGGCCTTTCTCTCCAGTCAACACAACAAGCAAACTCACCACCCTCCCCCGTCTACATGGGACATGACTCCCAGGGGTGTGGACCTTCCTGGCAACATGGGACAGAAACCCTAGAATTAGCTGAGACTCAGCATCAAGGGATTGAGAAAAACCCTAGAATAAACTGAAACTCAGCATCAGGGATTGAGAAAACCTTCTTGACCAAAAGGGGAAGAGTGAAATGAGACAAAGTGTCAATGGCTGAGAGATTCCAAACAGAGTCGAGAGGTTATCCTGGAGGTTATTCTTATGCATTAAGTAGATATTACCTTGTTATTCAAGATGTAATGGCGAGGCTGGAGGGAACTGCCTGAAAATGTAGAGCTGTGTTCCAGTAGCCATGTTTCTTGATGATGATTGAATAATGATAAAGCTTTCACAATGTGACTGTGTGATTGTGAAAACCTTGTGTCTGATGCTCCTTTTATCTACCTTGTCAACAGATGAGTAGAACATATGGAATAAAAATAAATAATAAGGGAAACAAATGTCAAAATAAATTTAGTTTGCAATGCTAGTGATCAATGAAAGGGAGGGGTAAGAGGTATGGTATGTATACATTTTTTTCTTCTGTTTTCATTTTATTTCTTTTTCTGAATAGATGCAAATGTTCCAAGAAATTATTATGATGATGCATATGCAACTATGTGATGATATTGTGAATTATTGATTATATATGTAGAACAGAATGATCAAAATAGGAATGTTTGCATTTGTTACGTGTTTTTTGGTATTTAAAAAAATTTAAAAAAAATCTAAAACCAGAATTAAAATCTAACTATTGAGATATTTTCATATCTTCCTTTAACTTCAGAAAGGATCTAAAAGTATATGATCTTCAGAGACATGAGAATTCAACTTGCCTCTCTTTAACCAGCACTGGATTTTCATATTCTCTTCAAATTACCCTAGTCCCCATATTCTTGATTCTACCACTTATTACTTTTAGAATATGGAGTGCACAAAATTGAATTGATTAATGCCTACCTGACCAAAAGGGATTTTCATATTCTCTTCAAATTACCCTAGTCCCCATATTCTTGATTCTACCACTTATTACTTTTAGAATATGGAGTGCACAAAATTGAATTGATTAATGCCTACCTGACCAAAAGGGGGGAAAAATGTAACAAAATAAGTTATCAGTGTCTAAGATACTTCAAATAGAGTCAAGAAGCTATTCTGGAGGTTACTCTCATCAAGCTTCAGCTAGATATTGCTAATAGTCAGGGTATGCCAAGCCCCAACCAACAGTATTCCTGTAAACCCAAAAGAATACCCAGGGCTCTATTGGAGACTATATAAAAGTTTTCACTGAGTTTATTTTTCAGAAACCTAAAACCTCTAGATGGTTCCTAGGCCAGATGAGCCCTGAAACCCAGAGTTACCAGTCTCTCCAAGAGCATCAATCAGTTGCATCATCCTATCCCATGCTGTCTACACCCCTTTTCAACATGAAGTTAGAACAGTCATTGCCCCCAAATCCCTAAAGATTGGGAGAAGGATCAAAGGAGAAGAAGGAATAGTAACAGAGAAAATACCATACTTTAAAATTTGTTCTGTAACAATTTGTTAAAATATACTTTGAAATTTATTGCTTTTTTGTACGTTATATTTTACAATAAAAAATGTTTAAAAAATTGAATTGATCACATGCTCCATTTCATTGTATGCAATCAAGATCTGCCTGTGGCCTTTTAATTTTTCTTTTCTAATTTTATTTTACTATTTGCTCCTTTTGTCCACCATCTCTACTGTGAAAGGCAAACTCACCAGGAACAAGGTGGGATGAGGAGTTCAGGCAAAGGCTTTATTTCAGGGAAAAACGGAGTCTCCTGGGTAGTGTTTCAAGAGAGAAATGGTCATCCTGAGGTGGCAGAGGATAGGTTTTTTATGTCCTAAGGTTGGGGGTTGGGGGCAAGGGTTAGGTAAGTCTCTATTGTCTAGTTTTCAGAATTAGGGGTTAAGTTAGGAGTTGGGAGTGCTTCACTGGTAAAACTAAAATTTAAGCTCTGGAATGATGAGAGCAGGGAGAAATTCAACTTCCCCAAGTTGAATTCTTGATATTCTCACAAGCAGTGTAGACAACCAAAGATATAGGCTGAGCCCCCAGTCTTGGGGTTTGTTCATATGAAACTTAATCCCACAAAGGATAGGTCAAGTCTACTTAAAATTTAGGCCTAAGAGTCACCCCCAAGAGAGCCTCTTTTGTTGCTCAGATGTGGCCTTTCTCTCCAGCCAACATGAGGAGCAGTCTCACCACCCTTCCCGTCTCTGCATGGGACATGACTCCCAGGAGTGTGGACCTTCCTGGCAACGTGGGACAGAGATCCTGGAATGAGCTGAGACTCAGCATCAAGGGACTGAGAAAAACCCTAGAATGAGCTGAGAATTAACATCAAGGGATTGAGAGAACCTTCTCGACCAAAGGGGGGGAGAGTGAAATGAGACTAAGTGTCAATGGCTGAGAGATTCCAAACAAAGTGGAGAGGTTATCCTGGAGGTTATTCTTATGCATTAAGTAGATATCACCTTGTTGTTGAAGATGTAGCAGAGAGGCTGGAGGGAACTGCCTGAAAATGTAGAGCTGTGTTCCAGTAGCCATGTTTCTTGATGATGATTGAACAATGATATAGCTTTCACAATGAGACTCAGTGAATGTGAAAACCTTGTGTCTAATGCTCCTTTTAGCTACTATATCATCAGAAGAGTAGAACATATGGAATAAAAATAAATAATAGGGGGAACAAATGTTAAAATAAATTCAGTTTGAAATGCTAGTGGTAAATGAAAGCGAGGGGTAAGGGGTAGGGTATGTATAATCTTTTTTTTCTCTATTATCATTTTATTTCTTTTTGTGTTGTCTTTTTATTTCTTTTTTCTAAATCGATGCAAATGTTCTAAGAAATGATGAATTGCAACTATGTGATAATATTAAGAATTACTGATTGTATATGTAGAATGGAATATCTTAATGTTTTTTTGTTAATTTTTTTTAATTAATAAAAAAAGTTAAAAAAAAAAATTTAAGCTCTGCCTGAAGCATGCAGAGTTGTACTGTCTCTGCCAGAGGGTGGGGGTTGAGTAATGGAGGTCATTATAAGAAGGCAGTTTTTAGAGATGAAAAGGGAAAGGCTAGGGTGGGAGAGCTGTTTGAAATATTTGCCAGGGGTAGGTCACATACTTAGGGGAAGGGGTCCTGTTCTCCAGGCCTAATTCACCCTTTTCCCACTCTTGACTATTTAATATATATCCTTCTGGCCTGTTATTTCTATGTTTATTTTGAAACACATGTATTCTTCAAAATAAGTGTAGTATTGTCTTTTGGGGGTATATGTTTAATCTCCTTGAAAGAGAGCCACTAATAGTGCTGTGATAAACATTCTTAAGGTTATATATGCAAGAGCTCTAGGAGTGTAATTGCTACAACATAGAAAGTATAGTTAGTTCATTAAATTCTTCCAGCTGCTCTCAGCAATGGTTGCAGTAGTTTACTTTAAGCAGTATTGGAGGTTTCTTATTTCCCAACATCCTCACCTCTATTTGATACCATCAGACTTCCTAGCTGGTTTAATTTGCATTTCTTTGATGACAGTGAGTGCAAACACCTCTTCATATGCTTATTAGCCATCCGGTTTCCCTGTTTAGTTGTTTCAACAGAACAATACAACTGTTATGGGTGCTGTTATTTATTTGCATCTTCTGTCCTTTTCCTGATTAGTCTTATCAAAGGTTGGTCTAATCAATCTTTTAAAAGGAAAAACAGCTTTGAGTTTTGACAGCAATGCTTAGCACATAGCACATCTTCAATATATGCTAAATGAATGATGAATAAATAAGTGAATGAAGGAATGTCTTTTGCTATTTAACAAACCATCCCACAGCTCAGCAATATACAATGACAGGTTTATTTCTCACTCGTGGGTGCCCATGTAGGTCCTTGTGGCTCTGATGACATCTACTGGACTTGGCTCTACTTGCAATTTGGTTAAGGTCTGCAGGAGAGGAAACAACACTTTAGATTAAAAAAAAAAATGTTTCATTAATAGGTTCTGTGTTTTAAATTGCTGTTATTTAAAATACGGAAGAAAAAATGATGCAGCATATTTACTACCCAGTAAGCCATGTGAAAGACCTTGTAAGCTGACTTGTCAGTTAAATATCTCAAACCGGGTTTTATTTTAATATGTTCTCTTTACTATAACTTAATATCCTCTACTCAGATTTTCTGACTTTCAATGTAAAGAAGATAAGACTCTCTGATACACCAAATTGTTTTATTACAGACTCTTAATCTCTCAGGAATGTAACATATCCAAAGTTTGTTTTGAAAAAAAGTAAGGCATGTTTTGGAAACTTGTATGAAGTCATCAGACATGTCTGACAGGCCGAGTAGCTGTGATTCAGCCAGTATATACGGCCATACCAATTGTTAAAACACTGAAATAATTCCACATCAGTTGGTAAATAGATGCTACCCTGAGCACCTCTCTATTTCCTCCACCCCTCCCCATCCCCACTATCCCAGCCTTCTTCAAGTCTTCCCATAATCCCTCTAAGAAGGGCAAAGAGGAGCCTTGGGGAAGCTGCTCCAGCATTTTAACTGATGCCTGCTCTGACTGGCCCATTCCCCATGCTGTATGAGTTGTTATACATTTTAAATATCACTTCTGATTATAGAAAATGTGTGTTCATATGTACAACTTGCGTTGTAAAAATTCATGGCTTTTTTTGGCTTTTATTCCTCCAATAGACACACATAGATATAATATGACATATATGACACATATGTGTACTCTGAAATTCCTGGAGTAAAGTAAGCAGTTCAGTCTGTCTCTCTCACTGAAGCTGATCATATTAAAGATGGCTTGTCAGTTTCTGACCCAAACACAGTGCAACACTTTGCTTCTTCCACACTACCCACATCTCCTAGTTACCTCCTGGATTCCATCTGTGTCTTGCTGGAACATTTCTCCCAAGCTGTTTTCAAATAGGATCTTTGTGTGTTTCAGCCTTCTGTATGCTTTACAGTAACTTATTTCAGTCCTATATCTAATTAATTGGATGTAAAATTCTAGCTTCAAATTCCTCTTATTTCAACACATCTAGATACTATCATTCTTTAATCTTGCAAAATTCTATTACTATGTCTTAACTTTTCTCTCAATTTTTGTAATACCACCTTAACCTTTCCTGATACCTTCTAGAAGTACTCACTGACCTGATCTTTCAGCTCACTAATTTTTTTTCCAGGTGTATTCAACCTGAAAAAATTTAAAAAATTTAAAAAAACCCACAAAACAGAAGTGAGCTTTAGTTGATACTATAATACTTAAATATTTCCACTTTAAAATTTTTCATACTCAACACCAATTGGTCTTTCATAACGGATTTTTCTAATTCATGTTTCTGATTTCCTCCTTTAGGTCTCTAAGGACATTAACTATACTTTTTAAAAATTTGTTTTTTAACTATACTTTTAAAAAATGTATTATTGTTATCAAGATCCCTCACAAACTGCCCCACACCCAGGAATTATCAATGGGGAAGTTGGCCTCAGTGGTTTAAAACTAGTCCAACCCATTGAAATGTGATTTTGTTTGTTTTGTTTTTATGGTTTATCTATAGCAGTACCCTCTATTCCAGTATCCATGGTAATCAAAATCCCAATACAGACTGACATCAATTACCTAGGATCCATGAAGTAAAGAATGAACCAGAAAAAGAAAAAAAAGCTTATTGTTACCAGACAAAGGCCATGGATTCTTTCACCCAATGCACTTCATGACCAATTCCTGAGACACTGGGGTTTCAAAGAGAGAAAGAGTTTATTACTAGGTGCATAATAGGAGAGTAGATGGCCTACTGGTCCAAAATCTGTCTCCCCAAGTTTAGGGGGTTCAAGGTTTTTAAGGATTTTAGCAAAAGGAGATGAGGTAATTTTGAATAGGAAGTTTAAAACAGAAAAGGAGACAGTGTTATCATTGTCATATCAACAGAACAGAAGTTGAAAGGAGAGGAGGCAGAGCTATCACTTCAGTACTAAAGGTGTAAGCCAAAAGGGACACAAGTTATCTTTCAATGGCAGAATCTAGCTGATATGATTTACAAATGTCCAGGGCTGAGGCTAGTTAATGGCTGATTTCATTAGCATTAGGGCCTTTGCCCTACAAAAAATGATCAGATAAAGGGTGTAACAGCTTTTACAGTCACAAAAGCACAAGAAAAGGGCTTTTATACTCGTTTCAGATAGGGAAGCTGAATTATAGTTTAGAGATTTCAGGTATTCCCCTCTGTCTACTCCAATATCCCAGAAAGCAAAAAGGAATATGATTCAGTAATCAAAATCATCTCTAAATCCTGATTTCTCCGTTATATTACGCTTTTAAAAATTCTTGCTCTGCTGGCCCATTCATTTGGCTTCCTCTTTTAAAGTTTTCTCAGTTTCTTACTTTATTTTCATAGCATTGCATTCCTTACATTTTTTCATGTGAACCTTGGGATGTGGGATAAAATTAAAAGTATTTAAAACCAGGACAGCATGAGCAAAAACTACTAAGAATATTGAAGCTATTAAACAGGTAAATGTCCACTGTAACTACCTGATATTAGCTCCATGGCTGAACGTCAGCCTAATTTGAGACTAATCAGCTACCATTGCATGCTATACATACCATAATATTCTGATTAATATCCCTAGATCCCAGAGCTCGTATAGAAAATAATTCTTGCCCAATGATCCAATTCCACTGCTGATTTGCTCAAAATTGGCTGACATTTTCTAATTCTTCTCTCTGCAACTATTAAAATGTAATTCAACATTTTCTTAGAACAATAAGTTTTTTAAGAAAATAAAATGTTTAAGATGATAAGAAAAAACATTTTCAAGAAAACATCTGTAGCTATGAATATTCTATTCATCATCTAGCAAGTGTATTCTTTTTACTTCAAAATTAGATAATGACACTATAAAATTACAATAATGGGATATTTTGCATAGTTTATATGAAAAATTTAACAAAATAGCAGTGAGATTTATCTGGTACTTTGACACTTGCTGCTCTCTTTTAAAAATTTAATGTAATTTTGTTTAATTTTTTGTTTTTTATTTTTTAATTTACTTTTTCCCCCTTTTTGATTGTTGTTGTTGCTGCTGTTTTGCTGTTTTCTTCTTAAATGTTTGGGTCAACAACACTCAAGTGTCAGAACAGGTATTCTTAGGGATTTACTTTCAATTAGCCAGGCAATGGTCTTGTCAAAATAAGTTATTTTAGAGAATTTTAGAAGATACTGTTTAGTTCATTTATTGATTTAGAGAATATTGTTTAGAGAATACTCTTTAAGTATAAAGCATATAGAAAGGGACTTGTCTTCATCTAGTTAAAATTAATATTCTAGTTTTAAAGGTGAATTTAGAACAAATTCTTTTTCGTCTAAGTCACTAAATATAAATAAAACAAGCCTCCACTTTAATGCCTTCTCTGAACTTCCTGTACTTATTTGGGAAGAACAGGGAGGATCTTTTGCCCTAAAAATAGTAAAAAATAAATAAAACACCCATTCAGAGTGGGTGTAAACAAGCCACCTTCTAGAAGACAACAGCGTGTGAGCTGTTGCCCTGATAGCCTGGAATTCATTTGGTCTCATCAAATCAGGGACAGATAGTGATTTCATCAACAGATTCCTGCAGTTGGGACGATAGCAATGATGAAGACATGGCTCTCAGACTGCCCTGAGCCACAAAGCTCTTTCTTACAGAACTTCCTTCTTACCATGGTTCTTACTGTGAGTGGCCAGAGGTAAATAGCCTGGGCTCATGGAAGAGTAACCCACAGGCAGATGAGTAAAACATATGGATTAAAAATAAATAATACGGACAACAAATGTTAAAAATAAATTTAGTAGATTGAAATGCTAGTGATCAATGAAAGGGAGGGGTAATGGGGTATGGTATGTATGAATTTTTTTCTGTTTTCCTTTTATTTCTTTTTCTGAATTGATGCAAATGTTCTAAGAAATGATCATGGTGATGAATATACAACTGTGATAAAAAAATAAAAGAATGTTCATATTGAATGTTGATTGGTTTTATTACAAAAATAAAAAAAAGAATTAAAAAGAGTAACCCACAGGCCTTATAAAATTCTACTGATAGACATTCAGATGCTTACAATTCAAGTATAGCATTTGGGTCTAAAATCAATTGGCTGAATCATGATCAAATTTCCTAATTTCGTTTGTAAGTTAGTGGCCTGTAGGCTTCAACTAAGTTTAATTTTGGAGACAGTAGAGGGAAGAATGTTTCCTTAGCCCTTATTTGAAAGACATACTCACTAAAAAAATTGTCTACTTACCAATACAGGGCTTTAGATCTTATAGTTAATTATATAATTAGCAATTTATAATGCATAGATAAAACAGTCATATTAAGTTTCTCCCCATAGGAGGCAATTTAGAAATGCATGGCAGAGAAATACTGGGGTAACAGGCATTCTAAATACTTGATTGTAAATCGGCTAGAATTAAAATGCTCAAACTCACTAACAAAAGAAATTCAGAGTTTTACAATGTTGTATCATTTCCCTTTTCAAACGTACTAACAAATGTATTAACCACGACTGACAATATGGAGCAAGGATGGGTGGACATACTATAAACTGTTGGAAGCTTTCAAGAGGGAAATTTTGCAATAATTAACACAAACTTGAGAAGTGTTCATATAATTGAACTCAGAAATTCCACTTCTAGGAATTTATTCTATTTATCTATCACAGAAAAAAATATGTAAACAACCTAGAATTTTAAAATTCAAGGAAGAGTGAAAAAAGCAACTATAGTACATTGCTCTACTCCATTCCAACAGACGACTCATACGTTTTCGAACCCAGGAAGTTGAAAGGTAAAAACTACATTTCCCATGTCCCCCAGCAGTTAGGCCTGCCAGCAGAGGCCGTTTTAGTAATGCGACCAACCCCGGGTATTGTTGAGCCCGCCACTGCTTCCGCTTTTGGCGGCGCCTTGGAGGCAGTGAGGTCCCCGAATGGCAGGATTGGCGGTGTGATTCTCCAGTGTGGAAGCTGATCCCGGAAAGTCTGCGCCTGCTCCTCCGACGATTCCAGACTTTGTAAGCCCTCTAACAGCTAGTAGTGAATTCTTTCTGCTTAACTAAATAGAGCCGTCTGCTACTTGAATCATATCCAACAGGACATCCATACGATTAAGCATGCCTCATTAATGTCAAATAATACTTAATGATATGGGCGTAAATTCTGTTAACTTTTTTTTACAGACAACTCATTTATTACTTCTCAGTCACTATTTATGCCAAATACTTTCCTTAAAGTGCCCCTATGGCTTTTAAAGAGAAAAGTTACACACACGTTGTGTAGTTCATTGTGGTTGTAGGGGAAATAAAAATTAGTTTTTAGAAAGCATAGATCACTGAAAGGATTTCTCTCTTGCCTCTAGCGTAGTCCGGGTTCTGTCGCTGTACACCAAATTTTCCATCAAAGCATTTTTTTTTAGATGTAATCCAGTTATCAGCTAAAATAGACTCTCCTTTGAAATTCAAATGAATTTGGCTCAAACCTTATTCCTCATAAATAGTACAGCCCTGCATTCCTCCTGGTAATCAGTCAATTCTTGGGAAAGAGTGGGAGGTTGGCTTAGATTTTTTTCTGAACAGTTAGTTCAGTGGTCTTCTGCATGCTGTCTCCTTCTTTATGACAAGGGAAGGGAACAATACAAAAGTTACTTTCCCTTCTGATATGAATTATGCTACTTTCTTTAGGAGGTAGAAGCAGCACAGTTTTTGTTTAAAATGATTATTTTTCTACCTCCATTACACAAAGCAACTCAGTCCTCAGCATTTTCATTGGAAAATACTTTAGTGAAACTGAGAATGCACAAATGTGTTCTGCATGTTTCTGGACACTTTGGGGATAAAGATTATGTAATGTGGTTGGGATAAAGATTATGTACTGTGGTTCAAGGTAAGGTCAAGCATTCTGAAGAGGAACTACAAGACACTTTATGAAAATGTTACCTTTTTTTTTTTCTTCAAGATTTTAGAGAAGGATTTTAGCAAGAAGCATGCTTTGGATTGACCACAGCTAAGGGCTAACTGTGTGACTGAGCCTTTCTTGTCTCTCCTCACCCTTGGAAAATGCCGCAGCCACTCTCCTATTTTTCAGATGCCCGAAACTCAGTGTGGCTGGGAGGCAGTTTGGTGTGAGGGGAGATTTAAGATGAATAGTTCTGGGTTCAAGTCCAAGTTCTTCTACGTACTTTTATCTGGTCAAATCGATTAACCTACTTTTCAGTTTCTTCATCTTTAAAAATGAGGATCATAATAGTACCTACCTCAAAGGGTTATTGTGAAGATTTAGTAAAATATTATATGCATCTGAATTTAGCATTTAGCACTACCTGTTAAATACTGGGTATATCACCTCTGTGTATGTTAGTGGTGAAAACATTTGCCAAAACTGATTTCCTTTTCTTCCTTACAATCCTGATTCGTTTTCTCTATTCCTCATCTTTTTAAATGATATCTTTTAGATGCTTGTTTAGAGCAGAAGTTATTTCCTTCTCCAGGCTTTTTATAATTTTTTGTTCTTTAGAAATAAGCAGGGAAAAGAAAATTGCAAAACAGCAATAATAGTAATATCTATCTCTGAGGGATTGAATAACTAAATGCAGGGAAAGTATAAAATAAAATTGTTATTATAAGTATTTTTAACACAATCTTTTTTTCGGCCTCAGGACAGATAAAACAGTAAGATACCACTTCCTTTTAAAGCAATCATCCAGTCATGCCCCAAGAACCTGACCACGTTTTGTGAGCAAAACTTGATTCCGCTGTTTTTGAGTACTTATTAGATGCCAGATTATACATGTATATTTACTCGGTCAATCTGCCTGGTAGCCATCTGATGAAGGCATTCTGATGTTACTGAACAAAGGCAGTGGGTTATTTTGTCCAAAGCCCTCAAATGACCAATTCCTGAGACACCAGGGTTTCAAGGAGAAAAGTTTATTACTAGGCATGTAGCAGGAGATCAGGTGGCCGTTAGGCACAAAATCTGTCTCCCCAAACTGCAGTAATTGTGATAGTGTAATAGAATCAAATGATGGGCAGGTTTTAGGCTAATGAGCAAAGTGCCCCATATGATGTAATTAGAAGTGATCTAATTATTGAACATGCACAGATTGATTACATGCTTGGTCACAGACCGCATGTAAGAAAATGGTGGCCCTAATATGAGGATGGGAGTGATTTTTAGTATTATAATGCAGCAAAGGGTGACTCGTGGATTAAAGTCTAAGCTACTACACATGGTCAGGCGGGCCCATTTTGGTTAGATCCAGTCTCAGTCATCAGGATAACTTTTGACTTGGGTGGTTAGTTCTGGGCTATCTTCATTAGCCCAAGACCCTTCATTAATAAATATTAGGGGCTGTCTTTAGTGATTACAAGACTCTAAAGTTGGAAAACCGGATAAAAGTTTACAAATGAAAATTAGTCACAAGGTTTCTATAATCCCAAAGAAACAAGATAAAGACTACAGCTGGATTATAATTTAGAGCTTTCAGGTATTTTTCTTTGTCTACTCCAATATTCCAGAAAGGAAAAAGAAATATCTATATAGTGATTCAGTAGTCAAAATCATCTTTTAAATCCTAATTTCTGTTACCGTTCCTCTCTCTCATTTGATAATTACCTCTCAGTCTTGAGGGATATCTGCATGATGTCTCTTCTAACTGCTTCAAGGGCATTATCATTAAGGGGCAAAGGGATAATACTGATGAGACTGTTTCTTGTTCTTGGAGAGTCCAGTATTTCTGGGTTTCAGAGCTTCTTTGACATTGGAACAATCTGGAAGTTTTAAGTCTCTGAAAAACAAACTTAATATGTAAAATTTTATAGAGCCTGGAGTATCTTTCAGGGTGTCCAGGAATACTTTTGCTTGGGGTTTGCCATACTGTGGCAGTTTGCATTATCTGGCTGAAACTTGCATAATAGTAACCTCCAGAATGATCTCTCAACTCAGTTTGAAATCTCTTAGCCATTGAAACGCTGTTCTTTTTCCTTTTTTGGTCAATTAAACCACAATGCCAGGGTGTTCTAGTTTGCTAACTGCTAGAATATGATATACCAGAAATGGAACAGCTTTTTAAAAGGGGAATTAATATTAATTTGCAGATTTACAGTTCTAACGCTTTGAAATTGTCCAAATTAAAGCAAGTCTATAGAAATACCCAATCTAAGCCATCCAGGGAATGATACCTTGGTTCAAGAAGGTGATGACATTCAGGGTTTCTCTCTCAGCTGGAAGGGCACATGACAAACATGGCGACATCTGCTAGCTTTCTCTCCAGGCTTTTTATTTCATGAAGCTCCCCAAGGGGACGTTTTGCATCTTCATCTCCAAAGGTCTCTGGCTACATGAGCTCTCATGGTTCTTGTGACTCTCTTGTGGATTTCAAGCTTTCTCCAAAAATGTTTCCTCTTTTAAAAGATTGAAGTAAAGTAATCAAGACCCACCTAGAATAGGAGGAGTCACATCTCCATCTAATCAAAAGTTAATACCCACAATTGTGTGTGTCACATTTTTGTGGATATAATCTAAGCAAAAGACTCCAACCTGCCTTATTGAATAGGGATTGAAAGAAATGTTGCCCCCACAAGATTAGATCAAGATTAAACTGTGGCTTTTCTAGGGTTCATAATCCTTTCAAACCAGCATATGGAGCTAGGCTTATCCTTAGGAATTAAGGCTCACAGTGCCTGGGCCATTTATGTCCCATAATACCTTACACCCCTGGAAACCAGGTCCCATGTAGATGGGAAAGTCAGAGTTTGGCTCAAAGAGAGATCACATTTGAGTAACAGCAGTGGTTCTCTGGAGATGATGCTTAGGCATTAATTATAAGTAGATTCAGTTTACTATTACAGAAATAAGTTTCATAAAGGCAAGCCTCAAAATTGAGGCCTTAGCTTATTAAAATGGGAGCCTCTCTGGTTGAAGAAAATGTCAGGAATTCCCCAGGTGGGGAAGCTTAATAGTTTTATTTTTTCCAGTCCCTAAAGGGACCCTGCAAATATTTTTCATTTTCTGCCCCAAATACTTTGAAATGCATCATGGTATAACATTAACTTGTACAGAATATTAAATTGTATTCCTTATTCTAGGTTCTGTTTCAACTAAAGCTAAATTAGGTTTTTTAAATAAACTGACTAGACACATAAAATTGGATAGTGTGCTACAGAAAAATTTGAATATTGAATACAATTAACTTTTTTCTTTTTGCCTTCCACAAAAGGTAAAGCTTAAATACAGACAATATTATTTTTTTTTTACCTTGTATATTAACTCACTTTAGTTTTAACCAGATCAGTTTCAGTCACAACTTTCATCTGAATGTGATCTTTTTCATTTTTTAAAAAATGATTTTAACAGTTGCTATATGAAGTTATGCTGAGTTTCAGAGCTGGAGAACTAAATCTGAGCTCAGGTTCACACAGACAATTATATTTCTAGGGAACTATCAGGATATACAAAGAGCAAAGCATTTCAGAATTTAAAGATAACAGTTAACATTTACAATCTAAGCTGTAATTTTTATAAGCATTTTAAAAGAAGCTTCTGTCAGAATAAAAACATTATACTCTTGTTTTATATTGACAAGCCATAGCAGAAGTTTTGTTCTGTTTCACTTTTACACATTTATCAGAGTTATGGTTCTTAACTGATAAAATATAATTTATACATTTGTCGTGCCTCTCTTTTAGAGTCTTTCCTCGTTACAGATAGCGCACTGACCTATAGCTGACCACATATAGTTTTAGAGAAGTATTAGAGCAAAACAGTGTAACTGACAAGTAAATTTGTCCATTTCTATTATCTGTAGCTATTTTTAAAAAATAACTAAAACCATGACTAACAATATCATACTGTTGTATGGTGTACAAATTTTTAAGAATTTGTACAATTTCTAAATATAGAATAACATTTTACCCATACAAATTTAACCAGCAACGGGATAGAAAATCCCTTTTAACCATCGTAATACTTCCCAATCACCTCATATGAAATATGTTAAACTGTATTAGCACCTTACTTTTATAAAGTGAAGGGAAAAATTATTTGTAGCAGTTTTTTCCTTAACAGTGAGGAGTTTTGTCTTCTGAAATAAAGGATGATAAGGCCAATGTATGCATTAACAAGGATAGTATTCTGATGTAAAATGTTTGTTTTCTATACAGAGTACTCAAATAATTAAGAAAAATGTTTTTCAGACTTTACATTAAGAGCAGACTAATAATCCATATTTTTTTTTAACACGGAGAAAACTAAACTTTAGTTTTGTATGAATGCTGGGTTTGACACAAAACTTTCTTCTTTTTTAAATATATGATAAATGGACTTACTAAATTTTGATCAACATTATCTGACTGGATTCAGTTTTATAATCTACTTTCTTACAACTCTGTATATTCATTCTGAGCTTATAGTCAATAATGACCACAGCAAACAAAATTCACTTCCTCCTACTTTCTGTATTCATTCAAGGCTTGTAGTCAACAATGACTATAACAAATAAAATGCACTGCCACAAACTTTCTACCACTTTCATATCTAGTCTACCTGCAGTTTTATTTATTTAAACTGCACAGAATCAGAAATAAATGTGATAACAAATTCACAAAGCTTTTTGAGCATTCGTACATACTTCCTTCCAGTAACAGTATTCATGAAGGGTAGATGAGACAGAGGTACTACAAAATAATGGAAAAAAAGAGATATATGTTTCATTTTGGAACACAGTATAAAGTATATAAATACCTTATACTCAGAACACTAGTGATTACTTTACAGTATGTGTGGATTCTCTCAGTCCTATACAGCATGACCTCCAAAGGTTAAAAAAGCCCCAAGTTTGAAATGTAATCAGCTTGTCAGTATTTAAGGGAATTATAGCCAGGAAAAAACCTCAAAATTTTTCACATTATGCCCGAATAACATCAAGAACATGCTAGTTTACAAAATTAAGTTATGGCTTCTAAAAAAACTAGTTCAGAGCTCTATTTATTTAAATGCTGCTTTCTTATTTAAAGTCATGCAAGTGTCATCTCTTCTATGAGTTCTTCCTAGTTCATTCTTTACCTATTGTCTTTTTAAAATTCTTCCAGCATTTTTATTCTTTTATTACTACTGTCTTATACTATGCTCTAACACATGTCTATTCTAACTAAAATATAAACTCTTTGAAGCTAAATATTGTCTTCTTTATTCATAGCAGCATTTACTAGCAAAAACAGACTGATTGACATTAACAAAGCCACTACAAATTCAAATTCTTCCACATACTGAGGTAACAAATGGCCAAGGAGCCAAAAGCCAGATTATTTGAAATCCAGGTAATGAAGGCTATAAAAAAAAATCCATCTATATTTCTTACTAAACTGATTTCTTAAATAAGATATATTTGAAGCATCAGCGTATTCTTATTTTATTATCTTCTATAAGTGTCGTCACTTACCTGATACGTTGCTCAGTTCACGTAACCTAACTTGTCTAGTTAGGGTATTTTTAAAAGGAATTTTGAGAATGAATTTATAATACCAGCTTATTTTATTAATAAGCTGGTATGAATTTAGGGAGAATATACCTTAGAAGAATAAAATCACATTTGTTTAATTCAAAACTTTACATAACATTTTATTGGAGGTTGAAAAAATCTGTTTTCATAATATCTTAAAATTACAAACAATTTTAAAAGTATATGGACTATCAAATTCTGGAAAATATACTGCATTTGTTTAATTTGTCCCAAGTCTAAATCCAGGAAAACTTTTCCATATCTCTCAAAAACCTTTCATTTTACTTGCTGACATTTGGTAATTAGATTTTATTCAGTTATTCCTATAAGACTATTTATATTTTAGTAATGATCTGATTATTACAGTTACTATTGCAAAGGTTTTATTGGAAGAAATAATTTTAGCAGACATGGCCTATTCTGCACTTTTCTATGCTTTCCATTTTAAATCTCCAAGCCTGGTATAAAAAAAAAAAGAATCTTAAACCACACGTCTAGGGTGGGTGATGGTGAAGCAGTGGCAGAGTTCTCTCACCTGCTGTGCCAGAGACCTGGGTTTGATTCCCAGTGCATGCCCATGGGGGGGAAAAAAAGCCTGTTCTAAACCATACTTCCCCATCTTTTTCCATCCAGGCTTTCCTTATAGGTGCCTTAGGGGCTTAGGCCTTGGGGGCAGGGATAGTTTGCACAGAAAGAATGAAGCCTGGCTTGTTGAGAGTTTCAGGTAAGGGCTGTGGAATTTTGAGAGTTCCTATGGCCTACTTTCATTATTTCCAATTATTATATCTATGTTACTAAAAACTGTGGCCAGAACAATTTGAAAAGGTCTATGCTTTTTCCAGGGGCATTTCTATGGTAGTTTTCTAAGTTTTCTAAATTTTCCCTAAGGGAAATTCCAGGGGTGGTTTCTTGCTAATGTCCAGGTTTGTTTATAATAATTATAAAAGCAAGTTTTTTTTTTTTCAATTTTTATTGATATAACCAATCAACATACAATATAAACATTCTTTTTTTCATCTGATAGTTGTATATTCATCATTATGATCATTTCTTAGAACATTTGCATCAATTCAGAAAAATAAATAAAAAGAAAACAGAAAAAAAATTCATGCATACCATACCTCTCACCCCTCCCTTTCATTGATCACTAGCATTTCAATCTATTAAGTTTATTTTAACATTTGTTCCCCTATTATTTATTTATTTTTAATTCATATGTTTTACTCATCTGTCCATAAGGTAGATAAAAGGAGCATCAGACACAAGGTTTTCACAATCACACAGTCACATTGCAAAAAGCTATATCATTATACAATCATCTTCAATAAACATGACTACTGGAACACAGCTCTACATTTTCAGGCAGTTCCCTCCAGCCTCTCTGTTACACCTTAACTAAAAAGGTCATATCTATTTAATGCATAAGAATAACCTCCAGGGTAACCTCTTGACTCTGTTTGGAATCTCTCAGCAATTGACACTTTATTTTGTCTCATTTCTCTCTTCCTCCTTTTGATTAAGAAGGTTTTCTCAATCCCTTGGTGCTGAGTCCCAGCTCATTCTGGGATTTCTGTCCCACATTGCCAGGAAGGTCCACACCCCTGGGAGTCATGTCCCACATAGAGAGGGGGAGGGCAGTGAGTTTGCTTGTCGTGTTGACTGAGAGGCCACATCTGAGCAACAAAAGAGGTCTTCTTGGGGGTGACTCTTAGGCCTTATTTTAAATAGGCTTAGTCTATCCTTTGTGGGGTTAAGTTTCATATGAACAAACCCTAAGATTGGGGGCTCAGCCTATTGCTTTGGTTGTCCCCACTGCTTTTGAGAATATCAAGAATTCTCCACTTGGGTAAAAAAGTAAGGTTTTGAATCTTGCTGTTCAGAGACTTTTTTTCTCTTTTTTACTTCAGAAATACCAAGTATTGGTATATTATATATATACCAATTTATATAAAATTGCCTATTTATTTCATAAACAATTCCAATGGAGCTTTTTAAAAATAATTTTTTATAGTTTGTTATTACCATCCAGAAGTAGAGGATATACATTGAACAGGCAGGCAGACACAAAGAGAAATTTAGTTACACAGAAATAGAAACAAGCAAATATTTTTGAGAGGGGAAAATAAAGGATTGAATATATCATCCATCCTATTTGCCTTTTTGCAGAATAATTTTAACTGTAATATCTTTAATTTTAACTGTAAAGGTGGTATTTTCATTTTAAATCATGTTGAGGCCAGATTATGTTATAGAAATAAGCCTTTTTTTTTCTTTTAGATTCCTAACTAAAATATTTTCAATTTTCAATATAGTCCTAAGGTTCTCTTTTTAGAGACTTTCCATAACCAGTAACCAATTAGGTACACTTGATCACTATAAATGCAGTAGGACACCAACTAAAAAATTTAAGTAGACTTCTGTGATTGAGCATGCAATCAATTTGCACATGCTTAATAGTTAAATCACCTCTAATTACATCATCTGTGTGCTGGTTTGAAAGGATGTATGGACCCTAGGAAAGCCATGTTTTAATCAAAATCCCACTTCGTAAAGGCAGAATAACTTCTATTCAATACTGTATGTTTGAAACTGTAATCAGATCATCTCCCTGGAGATGTGATTTAATCAAGAGTGGTGTTAAGCTGGATTAGGTGATGACATGTCTCCACCCATTTGGGTGGGTCTTGATAAGTTTCTGAAGAGGAAACATTTTGGAGAATGAAGGAGATTTGGAGAGAACAGGGAATGCTGCAGCACCATGAAGCACAGAGTCCACGAGCCAGCGACCTTTGGAGATGAAGAAGGAAAATGCCTCCTGGGGAGCTTCATGAAACAGGAATACAGGAGAAGAAGCTAGCAGATGATGCCGTGTTTGCCATATGCCCTTCCAGATGAGAGAGAAACCCTGACCGTGCTCACCATGTGCCTTTCCAGATGACAGAAAAACTCTGTTTATGCAAGGTATCTTTCCCTGGATGCCTTTGATTGGACATTTCTGTAGATTTGCTTTAATTGGGACTTTTTGGCCTTAGAACTGTAAACTATCAACTCATTGAATTCCCCTTTTTAAAAGCCATTCCGTTTCTGGTATATTGCATTCTGGCAGCTAACAAACTAAAACAATCTGCAGCCATTGTGCTCATTATCCTAAAACCTGCCCATCTTTTAAAAAGATAAATTTATTAAATACAATAAAACCATCAGAATTACTGCAATTCCAGGAGGCAGATTTTTGGGCCCCTTGGCCATCTTATGTCTTGCTTTGTGCCTAGCAATAAACTCTTTCTCTCTTTGAAATCCTGGTGTCTCAGGAATTGATCATTGGAATGCATTGGGCAGAGAACCCACTGCTTTTGATTGGTATCAAAGAGGTTAACTTGGCTAATGCAACAGAGCTCCCAAGAAGCAGAGCCTGGGTTTGAATAGAGAGTTTGATTCCAGAGGCTGTGGAAGAGACATAAATATTTGCAAAAGTGGGCTACCCACAAACCTAATCACTAGATGTTTCATTAACCTCATAGAAGTTTTTAGAATTATGTTTTTAAATGCAAATCTGATCATATTATTCCCTTGAATTACTTGAGGTACATGTTAAAATTTCAGTTCCCAGGCCTATCACAAGTTCCCAAATCTGATCTCTGGGGCTAAGACCAAGCATCTACATTTTCAACACATTTTCCATGTTTCTTATGCACAGTGTAGTTTGAGGACTCCTAACAAAAGGATCAAATTTAAACTTAATATTTTGGCATAAAAATCAATGCCTTGCCCGGTGCCCATGGAGTCAGGGAGGGAAGGAAGTGAAAAAGGTCTGTCAGGCTGCTAAATTTTTTTTTTAATAATTTTTTGTTAATTAAAAAGAAATTACAAGAAACAAACACAAACATCCATAATATATGCTCATTCCGTTCTACATATATAATCAGTAACTCACAATATCATCATATAATTGCATATTCATCATCATGATCATTTCTTAGAACATTTGATCAATTCAGAAAAAGAAATAAAAAGACAACAGAAAAATAAAACAAAAACAGAAAAAGAAAAAAAAAATTACATACCATACCCCTTACCCCTCCCTTTCATTGATCATTAGCATTTCAAACTAAATTTATTTTAACATTTGTTCCCCCTATTATTTATTTTTATTCCATATGTTCTACTCATCTGTTGACAAGGTAGATAAAAGGAGCATCAGACACAGGGTTTTCACAATCACACAGTCACATTGTGAAAGCTTTATCATTATTCAATCATCATCAAGAAACATGGCTACTGGAACACAGCTCTACATTTTCAGGCAGTTCCCTCCAGCCTCTCCATTACATCTTGACTAACAAGGTGATATCTCTTTAATGCATAAGAATAACCTCCAGGATCAACTCTGTTTGGAATCTCTCAGCCACTGACACTTTATTTTGTCTCATTTCACTCTTCCCCCTTTTGGTTGAGAAGGTTTTCTCAATCCCTTGATGCTGGGTCTCAGCTCATTCTAGAGTTTTTCTCAATCCTTTGATGCTGAGTCTCAGCTTATTCTAGGATTTCTGTCCCACGTTGACAGGAAGGTCCACACCCCTGGGAGTCATGTCCCACGTAGACAGGGGGAGAGTGGTGAGTTTGCTTGTTGTATTGGCTGGAGATAGAGGCCACATCTGAGCAACAAAAGAGGTTCTCTTGGGGGTGACTCTTAGGCCTAATTTTAAGTAGGCTTGACCTATCCTTTGTTTGTTTCATGTGAACAAACCCCAAGACTGGGGGCTCAGCCTATAGCTTTGGTTGTCGGCACTGCTTGTGAGAATATCAATAATTCAACTTGGGGAGGTTGAATTTTCCCGTTCTCACCATTCCCCGAAGGGGACTTTGCAAATACTTCTCCAAGGCTGCTTAAATTTTGATTGAACTTAAGGTTTGAGGGTGATAGACTAGATCTCCTTTAGAAATCCTGCATATATTAATTCCAGCTTCAATTGGCTTTATGCCTTGTTTTTTTTTTTTACAATGGGTCAGGCTGACCTTGAAAAACAAATATAATGATTAACTAAGTGTAAATTGAGTCACTTTTAAATGCCTGGTGCAGGTTCCTATTCCCCTTTTTCTTATTACACCTTTCTCTATTTGCATTGGCACGTGATCTTGTTTTTCCAGTCAAATGAGTCAGTTTAGATGGGAACATTAATTGATAGGAACCCAACTGTGTTAAGGTTCTTATGTGTGGTGGAGGTGTGCACAGTCACACATGCGCAAAAGCAGTGGCTGCACATCTGTGCTCCAACTAGCCCACATAATTTCTAAAATGTTCCTGGAAATCTTGACTGAAAGCTGCTTCAGAGAAGTCTGGCTCAACTTAAGTCCAAACTTCCTTATGTGTGCCTTCACATGAAGAATTTCTCAGTGATTTGCAACTTGATATCCAAGTACCTTCCTCAGCAATCCCTCAACCATCAGTCAAAAACAAAAAGAAAATGAAAAGGGATAACAATGATTTATGGTTATAATTGTACCACATATCACTGATAGAATAATAGAAAATTAGAGCTAGAAAGAACTTTAGAGCTAATAACAGCTATAGTTAAAATTTTTATAATTTCAGGCAGGCCATGGTGACTCAGCAGGCAGGAGTTTGCACCTGCCATGCTGGAGACTCAGGTTCGATTCCTGGTGCCTGCCCATGCAAAAAAATATATATATATATAATTTCAAAATGTACTTTCATATACATATCTCATTTGATCTTCACAACAACTCTAATTGATATTATTCCTCTCATTTCATGGACAAGGAAATTGAAGTTATGTGACTTGTCCAAGGTCAGGGAAAGTTCACGTAGTCCAATCTTATATTGGACAAGTGAGAAAGCAAAAACTGAGAGATAATAATTTATAACATTGATTGAATGCTGGTACTGGTAGAATCCATACTTCCTAGTGTCCCACTCTCTTTCCCTCTTTTTTTTAAAAAAAATAATAATAGTGAATACAAGGGTGGTTCAGTGGCAGAATTCTCACCTGCCATGCAGGAGACCCTGGTTCAATTCCCAGCCTCTCACTCTCTGCCCCCACCCTCAAAACAAAAGTCAACAAATGATGTTGCAATAACAGGCTACCTACATGGAAAAAGAACGAAATGTAACCCCCATGGTACAGTGTACAAATAATAATAATAATAATAATAATAATAATTAATTTCTTTTTAAATAATAAACTTGATTTTTAGAGTAGTTTAGGTTATGGAAAATTTTCACAAAAATTAACTGAGTTCCCACATACTCTCCCCCACACACGTAGTTTTCCCTATTATTAACATCTTGCATTATAGTGGTACATTTATTACAATTGATGAACCAATATTGATACTTTTTAAAATATTTTTATTATAAACAACAAACTGACATCAATGTTCTTGACATCCAGTCATTCTTGACATATGAACATTCTTGACGTGGTTACAATCAGTAGCTTACAATATCATTACAGTTGTATATTCATCACCATGATCATTTTTTTGAACATTTGCATCTCTTCAGCAAAAGAAAGAAAAAAGAAAAAACTCATACATGCCATACCCCTTATCACTCCCTTTCATTGACCACTAGTATTTCAATTTGCTCAATTTATTTTAAACTTTGTTCCCCCTATTGTTTGTTGTTTTTTTTAATCCATATTTTTTACTCATCTGTCCATACCCTAGATAAAAGGAGCATCAGATACAAGGTTTTCACGATCACACAATCACATTGTGAAAGCTATATCATTATACAGTCGTCAAGAAACATAGCTACTGGAACACAGCTCTACAGTTTCAGGTACTTCCTTCGAATACACACTATTCAGGCCACTCGAATACACAATAAACTAAAAAGGGGATATCTATATAATGTGTAAGATATCCTCCAGGATATCCTCTCAACTCTGTTTGAAATCTCTCAGCCACTGACACTTTATTTTGTCTCATTTTTCTCTTCCCCCTTTCAGTTGAGAAGGTTTTCTCAAACCCTTGATGCTGAATCCCAGCTCATTCTAGAATTTCTGTTCCACGTTGTCAGGGAGGTTTACATCCCTGGGAGTCATGCCCCACATAGAGAAGGGGAGGGCAGTGAGTTCACTTGTCATGTTGGCTGAGAGAGAGAGATGCCACATCTGAGCAACAAAAGAGGTTCTCTGGGGTAAAGTGTCAATGGCTGAGAGATTCCAAACAGAATCGAGAGGTTATCCTGGAGGTTACTCTTACACATTAAATAGATATAACCTTGTTAGTCAAGATGTGATGGAGAGGCTGGAGGGAACTGCCTGAAAATGTAGAGCTGTGTTCCAGTAGCCATGTTTCTTGAAGACGATTGTATAATGATACAGTTTTCACAATGTGACAGTGTGATTGTGAAAACCTTGTGTCTGATGCTCCTTTTATCTACCTTATCAACAGACGAGTAAAACATATGGAATAAAAATAAATAATAGGGGGAACAAATGTTAAAATAAATTTAGTTTGAAATGCTAGTGATAAATGAAAGCAAGGGATAAGGGGTATGGTATGTATAATCTTTTTTTTCTCTATTATCGTTTTATTCCCTTTTCTGATGTCTTTTTATTTCTTTTTCTAAATCGATGCAAATGTTCTAAGAAATGATGAATATGCAACTATGTGATAATATTAAGAATTACTGATTGTATATGTAGAATGGAATGATATTTTAATGTTCTTTTGTTAAGTT